>JAQJVL010009403.1:0-16126 GCA_035578905.1 Stictocephala bisonia
AGCTGGATTAAAACTGGCTTTGTAGATGAACACAGTACAATGCCTTAGACTACATTAATTATGCGCCAAAGGTTTAAAAACTATTGTTTATGTAATTGGGTACAAAATTATTTTTTATTATATACCCTGTTTATAGTTTTGTTATTTAAATTATTTACAGTTTATGTATAGAAATAACAAATTAGTGATAGATTTTCAGACTTGGCATGTATGATGTAACATCATTTTGCTAATGCTGAAACTTTAAAGTCAATAAAAAAACTGATTTGGTTTGACACATATTTTATTTTTCGATTTGCATTCCGACTGCACCATGTGCAATAAAGTAATAAATAATAAACTTTTAAGTTATAAAGACAATTTTCAACATTTGAGATATGTCCAAGTTATGTGCTTAATGCCGTTGACTATCTCTCATTGTCTTTTTTTGTCCTGTGAATTTTCAATGATAGGTAAATTTTACACATGCTATTTAAACGATACTTTTTTAAAATGATGTCGGGGGAAGAAGAAAACAATTTAACCCCATAAAAGTCAGATATATTGGTACGGTAGTTATATTGATCTAGTCAGCACTTTATCTTGTACCGGGTCTTGGACCGGTACAGTTTCGTTTTTTCGTTGTGGTCTGCCAGGCTGCCTGAGTTTCGCTTTTGCCTTGCGTTTCGTGTACTTGGTGGCCGTTGGCCCAGTTCCGTTTCGTTCCGTGTTCCAGCAGCTTCGGTCAAGTTGGCCTGTCTGTTCACTTGTTCACTGCAGCCGTTCGTCACGAGAATATGTTAGGCTAAGGTTCCCAAAACGTAAGTGTTCTTTTGTAAGTTTTAATATCTAATCACCCTTTTGGTGAAAATACTTTTGTTTAAATAATATTAATCGGGCTTATTGGTGTTTTCAGGGTTTTGTCTAATTTGTGTTCTTTGTCTAGATGTTTCTCAGACTAGGTTAAAGCCATGTGCTTCCATGTTACTTTTACCGTTAATGCTTTTTATATCTGCCTTTATTTTCCATTGTAATTCTGTATAATGTTTATTGAGCCTTTTTACAGTTGTAGTTACCGATTTACCATATTCTTTTTGTTCATGGACAATAACCTAGCCTATCTTTAGTTTGATTTTCATGTTATGACAGATTGCTCATGTTTCAATAGCCTAGTTTTCAGTTTGTCATTTTTTTTTAGTTCCATATACGCAATTTATTCTTTGGTAATTTGTTAACTTGTAATTGGTTAAGTTGTAAGTTGTTAAATATTCCATAGCCTAAAGTTAATCTTTCACTGTCTTGTTGCTCCAATCATGTATAAGTTGGTCTCTTCATGTTAAGTTTGGCGAAATCATGCACACTTATATTTAGTTGTTATGTGTTATTTTTGTAAAAGGGTTTGGCTGTTCTATTTTTAATGGCTGTGTTTAACCTTGCAGTCCAGGGTCCTTGAGTGGGACGTTCAGCCCTCGGCCTGCCGTCCGGGGATTTTCTACCATCTGCGCTGCCAGCCTGGCCTGAGGACCATGTATAGAGGCCATTGGTGACCCTTCTGCCCCAGCTACATCTTTGGGTATGAGTCTTCGTCCTCAGGTCAGTGCTTTCCTTGTTGTTTCCCGGCGGCTGAGCTGGGGGTTTAATTTAAAGTAAAAAAGGAAATGGAAAATAGAAAAAAAAAGAAAAAAAAACAAGTGCATAGAAAGAAGAAAAAAAATGTTTATGGATATATTTATGTGGCCTAGGCCTAAGACTGAACAGTGATTTAAGCAACACAGCCATTGGGGACTTATTTATTTATTTTTTTTATTAAAGGGAAAAGAAAACGTGAAATACCAAGAACTTTTAATGTTAATATTTATTGTTATTTAGTTTAATTAGTCTATTTTCTTGTTACATTTGTTTAGATTTTTATTTTTGTTAGGTCCCCATTGTTAAATCCTGTTATTATTTATTTAATTGCTTAGGCCTAGTTATTGTTATTTATTTTTTGTTAAGTGTATTAGGGGGGGGGGTTTTGAAGTGAATTTTTACTCGACGGTACCGTGTTATATTTTCTTTTAAATTATTTAATTTTTAAACTTTCACCAAAAGGGGATTATTGTTCTTTTGCTTAACTTTTAATTCGGAGCTGCCCAGGGATTCCGGCTTACTCCCTGGCCCGGTGGAATCAAGGGATTCGGGCTAAATTGCCGGTTTAAATGTTGTGATCCAAAAGTTTTCTAAATTTTCACTTTTATTTGGGGCTTAATATTTTCTTACGTTTTGGGGTGTCTCAGGCTAAACTGCAGATAGGCCATACAGTTGATTAATTGTTAAGTTTTGGGTATTTGTAGAGTTTGTGGTATTTATAGCGTTTGTTATTATTGTGTAGTATCTTGGTAATTTTAGTGTTTGTTATTATTTATTTAAGTGAAAATTTATTTTGTGGCCTTCTGCCTATTTTATATCGTGGCCTTCTGCCGTTTTTGATTATGTTAATAGTGGTTTTTTGGTAATAAATTAGTTTCGCTCAGCTGCCGAGTTTTATTTTGGACCCTCCAACTGCCACCCGTGATCCCATCGCTCGACTTGTTTTGAGCCATCCCCCGGTTGGCACGCTTCCCAGCTTTGGTGGGGGGATGGGTCTCAATTGGTAGCAGAGCGTGGTTGCCTTAAAAAAAAAAAAAAAAAAAAAAAAAAAAAAAAAAAAAAAATTAATTTAATTCTCTCTTGGTTGTTGACGGTGGGTGTTTGCCAGTTAGTAGGCCAGCATTATTAAAATTAAGACCATGCAAAATCATCATTGGAAGTATTCCTTTCCGGCGTGACCTTCCCTTGTACCACCGTATCAACGAAGACATAATGATAGCCAACCTGCACATACATGAGTTATCTTGTGTCATGAATGATGTTACCTTCCTGGACATAACTGGATTTTCAGACTACTGCTTTGAACAATCAGGTGTCCACTTAAACCTCAGAGGAAAGAAAATCCTAACCTCAAGAATTCATACCATAATTTCAAGAACACAAAATTCCCGTCCTCCATCACCCTCCCACCACAGTATCATACCCATATCAGATAAAATCAGCCTTTTTCACGCCAACATGAATGAAATTATAACAGAGTATCAGGGTAGGGAAAACACTGCTTTTGCACACTGCATTTCCAAGGATCTGGACAACCCTCGAAGTATGACTGCCGGAGTGGCAGTTATATTTAGGAAACGTTTTGGCAAGCCCTCTTTATCAAATTTTGTAAACACGCACCTAACACGCCAAAAACCTGAAAAATCTGAAGCTATTGTCTATGGCATGGTGACCAAGCCCAAATTCTTCATGAAACCTACTGAGAATGATTATAAAACTGCATACCAACAATTATCTGATGAGCTAAAGAAAAATAAAGTTAAAGAGCTAATTTGCTCTCCATTAGGGTGTGTTCGAGACAATGTCCAAATCAATATCTTTGCTGAAAACATTGTAAGTCTCCAGCGAGCTACTGGAGCTTCTATTAAGATTATATCCTACGATCAGCAGTCAGCAAGAGTTTTGTTCAACGGACTCACCCATGACAAATTTTTAAAAGCCATACAACATGAAATACACAAGAAGCTTGAAAACCGTAACAAACCAGCAGAATCTTCAATTTATCTTAAATCAACTCCAACATTAAAAAGAAATAGTCAAACTGCAACTCCGTCTACAAGCTCTCCTTTCCGAGGATGGTCCACTCCTGAAGTCCAGCCCAAAATCCAAATGGAAGCACTTACAGCACCAAATACTTTCAGAATGACAGAGGAACAGGACACACCACAACTCCTTTCCCAGGATATGAGCTGCTTCCCCCCACTTCCAACGACAAAGTCCTCACCGAACATCTCCTGTGTCAGTGCTAGTGATGGTGAAATAACAAATGGGCAATCGAGTGCTTACTCACTAACATATTCACCTTCACAAACTTCTACTTTAAATTTAAACTAGATTGTTACGACAAGGAACACAATTCCGCAATTTGTAACGGTAGTACTAATCAAATGCTATATACACAAAGTACAACTGAGGACCTCTTTTTCGAAAATAAAAAAATAAATTTAAAATCAAGTAAAAATTGCAATTATCAACAACCAATTACTAAATCTTCTAATAAAACATATAGTCTTAACAGTGAGGAAACGCAGACACTTAAAATATTTCATCAAAATGTACAGCACCTATCTTCCCGTTTAAATGTTTTGAAAATTAACTTGGATGAGACTAGACCTCATATAATTGCATTAACCGAACATAAAATGACTAAAAGTGAAATAGGGTGTTTAAATATTCCAAATTATACAGTATGCTCATTTTATACAAGAGTTGACTCTATAGGGGGTGGAACTCTCATCCTGGTTAAAGGAAACATTAACAGTAAAAATTTAAAAATCCCTGCAGTACAACAACTTATTACAGAAAAAGAATTTGAGTGTTGCATTTCCGAAATAAAAGTTGATACATTTTGTTTTGTATTAGCTTGCCTATACAGATCTCCTCAGCAGTGCTTTGTTGAACCATTTCTAGATAAATTGGATATTTTATGTGAAATATTAAGTAACAAATATAAAAATATAGTAATAGTAGGTGACCTTAACATTAATGTTTTAATTCAAGATAAGACATATAACAATTTTGTAAATATTTTGAAATCGTACAATTTAGAATTTAAAGTGGATTTTCCAACTAGAGTCACTTCAGAATCCCAAACGGCCATAGATAATGTTATTTGTAATATAAAGTCTAAAAAACTCAAAATTTCTGGTTTAATTACTCATATATCAGACCATGACGGCCAGTTGTTAGAAATTTTAAATCTGAAAATTGCATCGGAACAAGTTTATAAACAACTTAGCCCGAATATTTTCTACCGATAACTATGAATCATTTTATAGGAGATTGGCTCATGAATGTTGGATGGAAGTGTATTTAGCCAAGATAGAAAATAAGTATGATGAGTTCTTCTCTATATTCTCTTATGCCTTTGAAACTAGCTTCCCAAAACTAATGGTAACAGTACAGGAGACGAATTGTAATAAATGGATAACAGATGATATTAGAGATAAAAGAAGGAAATTGATTGAACTTGAAAAATTGAATAGAAAATTAAAAACAGAAAGCTTAAAGCAAGAAATTAAACAACTAAAACAAAATATTAAAATACAAAGTAATAGTGATAAAAAATCATATTTTGATAAACAAATTCTTGAGTCAAAAAATAAATCAAAAACTACATGGAAAATTATAAAATCTGAAATTAATCAGCTACCCAAAAAATCTGACAATATTATTGTTTTGCAAAATAATACCATCATATCTGATCCAATTAATGTTGGTAATATATTTAATGCTTTTTTTATTAATATAGTCGACAGTTTAATTACTACAAATATTCCAAATTCCTCAAGTGGTAATTTCAATTCTAAATGTGTAAAGGAAATTTCAACAACATTTAAATTCAAGACAGTTAGTGAAGATCAACTTTATAAGTTAGTGATGGCTTTTGAAAATAAACTTTCTACTGGGGTGGATGACATACCAATAAGCGTTGTTAAAAAATCAATCTCCTTCATTATTAAACCCTTAGCTCATATTGTAAATTCATCGTTGATATCTGGTTATTTTCCGTCTAAACTTAAAATTGCGAAAGTAGTACCCATTTTTAAAAAAGGAAACTTATATGATCCTTCAAGCTACAGGCCAATATCTTTGTTGCCAGTTTTTTCAAAAATATTAGAAAAAGTAGTATATAACCAACTGTTAGATTATTTAGAAAGTAATAAAATACTTGATGAGGAACAACATGGTTTTAGGACCGGTAAATCTACTATTACTGCAGGCATCCGTTTTATTGAATCCATAATAGATAGCATTGATAGAAATGAAAGTATTGTTGGCATTTTTCTTGACCTTAAAAAGGCTTTTGATAGTGTATCTCACGAGAAATTACTAAGTAAACTTAGTAGTTTTAATATTAAAGGTAAAGAGTTAAATTGGTTTGGTTCATATCTTCAAAATAGAATGCAATGTATTGAGTTACATCATAAAACTAATTACAATAAATATAGTTATATTCAAAATGTTCGCTCAGATTTTCAAATTGTTAAACATGGTGTTCCTCAAGGTTCTATATTGGGCCCACTGCTATTTCTCTGTTATGTAACTGGCCTACCCACTGTCATTCCAAGGGGAGGATCCATCTGTTTATATGCTGATGATGCAAACATTACAGTTTCAGGAATTAAACAGGAGGATATTGAACTGGCTTCTTTTATCAGCCTTTTATCTGTTAAAGATTTTTTGGATGGAAACAATCTTCTTCTAAATACCAGTAAATCAAATTTTATATCTTTTTCCACAAAACAAAATAGGTTGAAACTGCAACCAAATATATACATAGATAATTCAAAGCTAGACCAGGTTGATTCTACTAAGTTCCTAGGACTAATAGTAGATCCAAACTTAAGTTGGGATATTCATGTTAATCATATTGTTGGTAAAATGTCTTCCGGTATCTATGCTTTGCGTCAGTTGTGCAGAGTATGCAGCATAGAAACACTAAAAACTGTTTATTACTCACAAGTACATTCACATTTTTCATATGGTATTGCAATTTATGGAGCCACAACAAAAGAAAACTTGGATAAAATTCTGTTACAACAAAAAAAGGCAATAAGAGCAATTTTTAACCTACAGTCCTCAGAGTCAGTAAAAGAATATTTTTCACATTTGGGCATCCCAACAGTGTATGCGTTGTACATCCTTGAAACTGTAATGTATGTCAAAACAAACCAAACAATAACTGTTCAGAATACCCATTCATATAATACCAGATACAATAGATATGTAGAACCTCATAATTTAAAGTTTTTTGAAAAGAAAACTAGTTTTATTGGCAACAAATTTTTATTTTCACTGCCGAAAGATATTTTTAGTGAATCAAATTTGATATTATTTAAAAATAAGTGTAAACAGTACCTAACAAATGCCTCGTTATACTCATTCAAAGAATATTTTCAGTTAAAAATATGTAAATAAATTAAAGTACCTCTTATGATAAATTGTATTAAATATTAAGACATACAAATTATGTAATATTGTAAAATATAATAACTGTTTTCTTTTTATTACATTTGGTTTTATGCAAATTTCAAATAGTTCTGTTTTAGTTTTGAATGTCTGCAAGATATATAATGTTTTATTTACTTTTAATTTACATTATAAAATTTGTAAATAAATTAAAGTATTTTTAAAGATCACTCCTATCTTATAATCAATAACTTAATTATGACATAAAATTAATATTGTAAAATATAATAATTATTCTTTTTATTAGATATACATCTCAAAGTTCTACTAGAGTTTTAAATGTCAGTCATATGCAATGATATCTTATTTATTTTTTACTTCACATTTTAAAAATATGTATCTTATTTGTATTTTAAAAAATCTCAAATAGTTCTGTTTTAGTTTTAAATGTTTGCCAGATACAATGATATTTTACGTCTTTTTATTTCACATTTACAGTAAAGACATGGTTAACTGTGTACAACGATAAATTAAGAACAATAATCAATCTAATGATAATTATTATGTAAATTGTGACGCTATTTAATGTATATTTGTACATTGACAAATAAAGAGTTTTTGAATTGAATTGAATTGAATAGGCCTTGGTTGGCCGACCTACCGTCAAGGTGTCTTGGTAATACGTAGAAAAAAAAAAAAAAAAAAAGAAACAAATAAATAATTATTTAAAAAGAAAAACAATTAAAAACCAAATAAATCATTTAACCTGTTTAAAAAAAAAAAAAAAAAAAAAAAAACCTAGGCAATCCGCTTGGTTACTTTGTGGAATGGGTTTCATGGGTGGATTGGAGTGGTCGGCAGTGGCTCGGTAGGCTGAGGGTTTAGTTCGTCTTGGACCCTGGAGTTGTCGTTTTTTGTGTATTGTTGAGAATTTTGTTTTGCGAGATGGCCTATCTGCAGAATGTTGCGCTCCTGGTCAAGGAGGAGTTGATTTTCGAATTGAGGTCGCGGGGTGTGACTCCGGAGGGTGATGTTTTGAATCTCCGGAGGTTGCTTCGGGAGCAGTTGTCCGCGGGTACGGCGGTGGATTGGTCTGACCTGCTGGAGGTTGGTGATGAGTTGGGGATTTGTAAACGGAAGGTGGAAGATTGGGAAGGGGTGTTAGAGGATTTGCAGTTTGAACCTCCAGTAGGTCGTGACCGGGCCTGCCGCCTTGCACGTTTGGGGCATCTGCTTGCCCGTTTAAGGCTGGTCAACCGGGCACCGGGGTTGGAACCGTCGGATAGGGCGTGGATCTTGGAGAGTGTGTCTAGGCTGGAGGAGATTTTTCAGGCACTCTCCGGGTCCACGACTGCTACGGGTCTGGGTCAGCGGCCTGCTTTCACACTGTCGCCTAACGTGTCGAGGCCGCAGGCTGAGACAACGGTTTTCACTGTGCCTGAGGCTCCTTCTGAGCCTGCAGGAGTTTCTGTTGAGGTTGCTTGTGGGTCGGCTCCAGCTGCCGTTCCTACTGCTTCTTTGGGTTCACCTGCTCTTCTGCAGCTGAGCTACCACAAGCTGCCTAACCCTCTCACGCCCATGATCCAGAATCTCCCTGTGATCGATGGGATGGATCCTGAGGAGCTTCTTAAGTTTCTGGTGGCCTTTCTCAGACTTAGTGAGATGCCCGGCATACAGGCTGGGGACTTGCTTCGTCTGGTTTTCCCTTATTGTAGAGGTCCCGTTGGGGAGTTGCTGAGTTCTGTCTTGGCCAGTGATGCCTCGGTGGACTCGTTCCATCGAGAGTTACTTTCATCGTTTCTTCCCCTTCGACTCAGGGAGAGGATGGTCATGGACAGATTTTATCGGTCGCAGGGTAGGGGCGAGTCTCTGGCAGCCTATGTATCTTCAGTCAAGGAAGCTCGGCAAGCGTTGCGCCTCACCCTTTCTGAAGCTGACACCGTTCGTGTCATCCTGGATGGCATTTCTCCCGAAGAACGGTGCAGATTGGTTTTTGCTGGTGTTCCTTCGACTTTTCGGGAGCTGCATCAGCTGTGCATTGTTTCGCGCAGCGTGCAGTTCTCAGACCAGCAAGGGCGGGATTCTGAGAGTCATCGTGCTCTCCCCACCCGTCGACCGGCTATGTCTGTAGGTGTGAGTCAGCCAGTGGAGGGTCGTGGTTCTCGGCCTCCGGTTGTGTGTTTTGCTTGTGGCCAACCTGGTCACATTCGACGTGACTGTCCACGTGCTCGAGGTCGTGGGGCGGGAAACGCTCAGCGCGGGGGGTTGCCTCCACAGTAGCTCCCCGCGTTGTTGCGACTGACCGTGGCCATTTGCCTCTGACACGTGCCAATAGCAGGAGTGTCGGGGATTTTTCGGGCCTTGCTGGCATGGCTTCCCTGGGACTTAGTGCGGTCACCTCGGTGTGTCCTGGCGTTTTTGTTTCTTTTGGTGGTACGGTGTGTCGAGCCCTTCTTGATTCTGGTTCGGCATGCAGTATCATCAGCCTTTCTCTTTTTGAGTCCCTTGACGCCTTAGGACTTGTCAGGCACACCGAGCCTTCTTCTATTACTTGCTGGACGGCATCCCAAACTCCTCTACCTATTCTTCTGAAGGCGTTTTTCCAGTTTAAGATTGAAGGATTTTCCTGGAGGTGGGGTTTTCTTGTTGCCAAGGACCTGGCGGTTTCTTGTATCCTAGGGGCAGACTTTATTTCTAAGAGTGGTATGGTGCTTGACCTCCAGAAGCGCCAGTTGTTTTTCAAGTTTAATCGGCGAGTTTTGGTGCCTCTAGTAGGTGATTCTGACTGCCCTCCTGCAGTCAGAGAGGTGGGTTGTGAGCCCGAACAACCCAAGGTGGATCCGGTTGGTCATCTCCCCCCTGAGCAGGCGGAGGCCATTAGGAGGCTGTGTTTGCGGTTTCCTGATGTGCTTACGCCCGAGCTTGGGGTCACTTCTCTTCTGGAGTATGAGATCCACCTCACCGATTCTCAGCCAGTTAGAAGTCATCCGTACAAACTTGCTCCCCCAAAGATGGAGGTTATGAGGGCTATGATAGAAGATCTTCTGAGCAAGGGTGTGATTGAACTGTCTCGTTCTGCTTATGCCAGTCCAGCTTTTCTTGTGCCCAAGCCTAATGGTAAGTCTAGGCTTGTGATGGATTATCACAGGCTCAACGCTAAGGTCGCTATTGACTCGGTACCTCTGCCTGATTTGCATTCTGCGTTTGATTGGTTCGGTAAGGCTAAGTTTTTCAGTGTTTTCGATTTGAACCAGGCCTACCATCAGATTCCGTTGAAGAAGGAATCACGGCCTATGACTAGCTTCTGTGTTCCCTGGAATCTTTACCAGTTCACTAGGGTTCCTATGGGTCTTGCTGTGGGTGCCCAGACTCTTACTCGTCTGCTTGATTCCATCTTCCATGATGTGAAGTTCAAGTTTGTTTTCAATTACCTGGACGATCTTCTTGTCTACAGTGAGACTTTCGGGGAACACATGCAACATCTGGAGGAAGTTCTTAGTCGCCTCAAATCAGCTGGCCTTACCGTCAATCCAGAGAAAGTCACTTTTGCTCGTCCTGAGATTTCTTTTCTGGGTCATCTTATCTCTTCTCGGGGCGTCTGCATAGATCCTGCGAGGACCCAGGGCATTCGGGATTTTCCTCCTCCCAGAGATGCCAAGGGGATTGCCCGTTTTGTGGGGATGGTGAATTTTTACCGTCGCTTCATCCCTAACGTGGCCGAGCTTGCTGCCCCGTTGAACGAGCTGCGAAAGAAAGGTGTCCCTTTTGTGTGGGGCCAAGCTCAGCAGACTGCCTTTGATGCTCTCAAGGAGGCTATCATGCAACCTCCTGTCCTGCGTATGCCTGATTTTAGTAGAGAATTTATTCTTCAGACTGATGCCTCCTCCTCCGCCATTGCTGCTGTTCTTTCTCAGGAGTTTGATGGGGTCAGGCAGCCCATCGCGTTTGCTTCGAGGACGTTGTCTCACCAGGAAAGGAAAGCTTCTTCCATCTATGAGTTAGAGTGTCTGGCTGTTGTCTTCGGTACGGACAAGTTTCGGCGTTTCTTGGAACACGCTGAGTTCTTGCTGGAGACGGACAATCAGGCACTGTCTTGGCTTCTAGCCCATCCCAGACAGCTTGGGAAAATTGGTCGCTGGGTGGTCAAAATTTCTGCTTTCAAGTTCCGAGTCCAACATCTTAGGGGTACCCAGAATGTCATCGCGGATGCTCTTTCCCGCATGTATCATGAACCCAGTGATCCACCGACTGAGGCTGTTGCTCAGTGTGGTGCTGTTCTTCTGGATTTTCCTCTGGCTTTTGACGACCTACTGTCCCATCAGCAGAAAGATCCCGAGCTGTCAGTCATCTTAGGTGAGCTTCAAGAGGGAGGTGCCCACCCTCCCTATTTTCTGTCCAAAGGGGTACTCTGTTGCCGTCCTCGACAGAGGGGTGAACCCCGTGTAGTGCTGCCTAGTCATCTAGTACCGATGGTCTTTCAATATTATCACTCTTCTCTTGTGGGCGGTCATCTTGGCATTCATAAGACCATCGCTAAGATTCGTAGGTACTTCATCTGGAAGGGCATGGACCGGGATGTTGCGGGCAGAGTGCGGGCTTGTCACCTGTGCTCTCTCAGCAAGCCTAGTCAGAATGCAAGGTTAGGGTTGTTATCTTCTGAGGTGGCCGAGCGTCCTTTTGAGAAGGTGTTCATCGACTACGTGGGTCCTTTTCCCCGTAGCAAGTCAGGTAGCTCCTACCTACTTGTTTGTGTGGATGCTTTCTCGAAGTTCGTTTGGCTTTTCCCACTTCGGAGTGCTACGGCTAAGCTCACCATCCGTGCTCTCCAGTCCCAACTCTTCCAGCACTTTGGTGTGCCTTCCACTCTTGTGTCCGACAACGGTAGCCAGTTTACCTCCCATGAGTTTCGTAGGTTCTGTTTTGGCAATGGTATCAGGCATGTGACTACCTCTCCTTATTACCCACAGCCTTCTCATGCAGAGCGGTTCAACCGCAATCTTCGGTCTGCCCTTATTACTTTCCATGCTGAGAAGCAGAACACCTGGGATGAGAGTCTCTCTTGGCTCCAGCTTGCTTTTAATTCTTCCAAGCATGAGAGTCACAATGCCACTCCCTTCGAAATTCTACATGGCTACCCTCCTAACAATCCTTTGTCCAACTTGTGGAGGCTAGAGGATCTTCTACCTACGCCAGGTGCCACTGACGTAGTGTCCACGTGGCGGGCTGCTCGGCGCAACCTGCTACGTGCTAGAGAGAGAGTAAGGAGGAGGTATGATAAGGGTCGTACTCCTAACCCTTTTCAGGTTGGAGATCTGGTTCTTTGTCAGGCTCACCCGGTCAGTTCGGCCGCGGAACGAAGAGCTGCAAAGTTGTGCTATCGGTGGTCTGGTCCCCACCGCATCGACAGGTTTTTGTCACCGGTGACTGCTCTGCTGGTTGATCCCCAGTCAGGCAGGGTGTTTAGGAAAGCCCATGTGTCCCAGCTTAAGGCTTTCCGGGGAACGGTTGGTCCAGGAGTTGGTGTTCCTGGGGGTTTCTTGGGGCAAAGAGATTGATCACCTCTGCGCCCTAGGTGGCTGTTCTGAGAGAGTCTTCTTTCTCTCTTTTCTTGTCGGGCCCGACAGTCAGGGTAGTTTGCTCCCTGTTCGAGGGGTTTCCCCTCTTAGTTTCTCTTGGACGTCCTAGGAGCACCACTCTTCGGAGGTCTTCGTCTTCTCTGGGTTCCCTGAGGTACCGAGTTTGCTCCCCTGCCTGGGTGTGTTGAGGTTTGCAGAGGGAGGTTGTACCGGGTCTTGGACCGGTACAGTTTCGTTTTTTCGTTGTGGTCTGCCAGGCTGCCTGAGTTTCGCTTTTGCCTTGCGTTTCGTGTACTTGGTGGCCGTTGGCCCAGTTCCGTTTCGTTCCGTGTTCCAGCAGCTTCGGTCAAGTTGGCCTGTCTGTTCACTTGTTCACTGCAGCCGTTCGTCACGAGAATATGTTAGGCTAAGGTTCCCAAAACGTAAGTGTTCTTTTGTAAGTTTTAATATCTAATCACCCTTTTGGTGAAAATACTTTTGTTTAAATAATATTAATCGGGCTTATTGGTGTTTTCAGGGTTTTGTCTAATTTGTGTTCTTTGTCTAGATGTTTCTCAGACTAGGTTAAAGCCATGTGCTTCCATGTTACTTTTACCGTTAATGCTTTTTATATCTGCCTTTATTTTCCATTGTAATTCTGTATAATGTTTATTGAGCCTTTTTACAGTTGTAGTTACCGATTTACCATATTCTTTTTGTTCATGGACAATAACCTAGCCTATCTTTAGTTTGATTTTCATGTTATGACAGATTGCTCATGTTTCAATAGCCTAGTTTTCAGTTTGTCATTTTTTTTTAGTTCCATATACGCAATTTATTCTTTGGTAATTTGTTAACTTGTAATTGGTTAAGTTGTAAGTTGTTAAATATTCCATAGCCTAAAGTTAATCTTTCACTGTCTTGTTGCTCCAATCATGTATAAGTTGGTCTCTTCATGTTAAGTTTGGCGAAATCATGCACACTTATATTTAGTTGTTATGTGTTATTTTTGTAAAAGGGTTTGGCTGTTCTATTTTTAATGGCTGTGTTTAACCTTGCAGTCCAGGGTCCTTGAGTGGGACGTTCAGCCCTCGGCCTGCCGTCCGGGGATTTTCTACCATCTGCGCTGCCAGCCTGGCCTGAGGACCATGTATAGAGGCCATTGGTGACCCTTCTGCCCCAGCTACATCTTTGGGTATGAGTCTTCGTCCTCAGGTCAGTGCTTTCCTTGTTGTTTCCCGGCGGCTGAGCTGGGGGTTTAATTTAAAGTGAAAAAGGAAATGGAAAATAGAAAAAAAAAGAAAAAAAAACAAGTGCATAGAAAGAAGAAAAAAAATGTTTATGGATATATTTATGTGGCCTAGGCCTAAGACTGAACAGTGATTTAAGCAACACAGCCATTGGGGACTTATTTATTTATTTTTTTTATTAAAGGGAAAAGAAAACGTGAAATACCAAGAACTTTTAATGTTAATATTTATTGTTATTTAGTTTAATTAGTCTATTTTCTTGTTACATTTGTTTAGATTTTTATTTTTGTTAGGTCCCCATTGTTAAATCCTGTTATTATTTATTTAATTGCTTAGGCCTAGTTATTGTTATTTATTTTTTGTTAAGTGTATTAGGGGGGGGGGGTTTTGAAGTGAATTTTTACTCGACGGTACCGTGTTATATTTTCTTTTAAATTATTTAATCTTTAAACTTTCACCAAAAGGGGATTATTGTTCTTTTGCTTAACTTTTAATTCGGAGCTGCCCAGGGATTCCGGCTTACTCCCTGGCCCGGTGGAATCAAGGGATTCGGGCTAAATTGCCGGTTTAAATGTTGTGATCCAAAAGTTTTCTAAATTTTCACTTTTATTTGGGGCTTAATATTTTCTTACGTTTTGGGGTGTCTCAGGCTAAACTGCAGATAGGCCATACAGTTGATTAATTGTTAAGTTTTGGGTATTTGTAGAGTTTGTGGTATTTATAGCGTTTGTTATTATTGTGTAGTATCTTGGTAATTTTAGTGTTTGTTATTATTTATTTAAGTGAAAATTTATTTTGTGGCCTTCTGCCTATTTTATATCGTGGCCTTCTGCCGTTTTTGATTATGTTAATAGTGTTTTTTTGGTAATAAATTAGTTTTGCTCAGCTGCCGAGTTTTATTTTGGACCCTCCAACTGCCGCCCGTGATCCCATCGCTTTACTCGTTTTGAGCCATCCCCCAGTTGGCACGCTTCCCAGCTTTGGTGGGGGGATGGGTCTCAATCTCTACCTTGTACATCCCACTGGCATGAATTGGTAAAGTTTTCAATTGAAAAAGATAAGAAAGGGAACTTGGGATAAGCGTCATGAATCATTGTAGACGTCTTACAAGGGCTTCAGAAGCCCTTGAAGTCAGGAGAATTGAAGTAAAAGGGCAACTCTTGTCACACCATCTAAGTAATTTGTTCCACTATTGTAAATTTATTTTTAAAAACATAATGAGGATGAACAAGTAACAAATACAATTACTTTGAGGAACAATGAAAAACAAGTAAACACAAATAGAGTTCAAACAGATTATTCCAAAAAGTTACCCATTCGCATTAGAAGAAATGTGTTGGGAGATGGTAATAATTTGTATAAGACACTGAACTTTAAGACGCATATTTATTAAGACCCAGTTACATATTGGGTGATTTTACTGGGTTATTGTACATAGTATTTGCAGCAGAACAATGGTTTCAGAAATGTTGTATTCAAATTTCTCTTTAAATAGCGATTTTTAAATGTATTTAATAAATTAGTGACTTGTCCTAACAAAGTCAGTTTTTCCTACAGTAATCAAAATAAAATGCTAAGAAGTGTGGTATATTCTTAAAGAGCGTTAAATATCCATTAGAATAAACTGTTTTTCGTTAAGATTGATTGTCTTTTACAATGTTTAAGTTGCATAAAAGTACAAAATTCGTAAGTTTTACAAATTCAGTTGTAACTTTAAGAGGACTTTTCGTTAGGAAAAAGCGAATGTGAAAGGTATCAAATGATCTTAAAAACTTCCCAAATAAATACTTTTTTATTTGGTACAATGACTTTAAGGACGTCTTCGTTGGCTGACATAACTTTATGTAACTGAAAGCACGGGTTTCAATAAATTATTTTGCTGTGCTTTCAGTTACAAAAATGTAAAGCTATGCCAGCCAATGAAAGATGTTCTTTAAGTCCATTGTACCAAATAGAAGAGGATTTATTTGGCAAGTTTGTAATATAGTTTGATACCTTTGACATTCGCTTTTTGGTAATGAAAAGTCCTCTTAAAGTTATGACTGAATTTGTAAAACTTACAAATGTTGTACTTTCATGCACCTTAAACCGCAATAAAAGGCAATCAATCTTAATGAAAAACAGTTTATTCTATTGGAAATCTAACGCTCTTTAAAAATATACCACACTTTTGAATATTTTAATTCATATATTATATAAAAAACTGACTTTATTAGTCACAAGTCACTAATTTTTTTTAAAACCCTTTAAAAATCGCTCTTTAAAGAGAAATTTGAATACATTTCTAAAACCACTGTTTTA
>JAQJVL010009404.1:0-16133 GCA_035578905.1 Stictocephala bisonia
ACAAATAATGCTACTATAGTACTCATGTAATGTATTTTTTTTTTGTAAAGCGGTCAATATTATGTATAGGTTTAAATATTTTGTGATTTATAATGAAATAGCACAATAATCTTATCACATAAATTTATCACATTAGATACTTATTCTTGTATAAGAAAGAAAAATATAAAAATGGTTGATAACATTTTAACTTGAGCTTAGTTACTGTTACTTCACTTTTTCCAGTTTATGTTAATAAGAGATAAATTTTACAACAAAACATCCAAACTAGATTTTATATTGGTGCAAACAATTGTTATAAGTTATAAATGTATTAGGCCTAAGAGTGGGACCATCAAAAACACGTGTTTTCAATGCGATTTTTCTAGTCATTTTAATGGCTTAACTTCTCTATGGATGTGGCCCGAAGACAAAAGGAGGTTCTGTAAGTCCCAACAGAGTGCTAGTCTATCTGAAATGCATGAATTGATTGTGAGAGTTATTTTGAGAGATGTCGGTAGTCCAGCTGGGTCCTGAGACCCTTCCATTAGGCCTAAAACAATTTAAGAGCTGGATCAAGCCGATTTGCAATGGGAGCTCCAAATATCACCTGTCGATGTTATTCAGCCAAGGATTTCACGCTGCTTTAGGCCGGTCTTATTATTAGCCCAGGAATATTAGTGGCCTAGCCCCTGAAAATTTCTCGAGAGTTGGAAATCGTGTAAAACCCTTTTGAGGGTGCTGAATAATGGGTATCTGAGTTTGTGACGATTTCTAGGTTGTGCTTCAGATTTGAGATTCTAAAAGCTACAAAATATTCGCTCTTTTTTACAGTATTTCACTTATAACTCTAAAAGTATGCATTCTATAGAAAATGTTACATTTTTCTTTTTTAAATAACACTAAATTTTTTACCTAATGAATTTTAAAACATTGAAATCATTTGTGCCATTCAGGCGCAATCGCCCGTCAAAAATGGGGAATTTTTACAAACTTAGCTTAAAAGTTGACAACCCTCATTTTCTAACGCCTGTAGGTCGAAAAGGACTACATTGATCAAAATAAGTTATAGGGTTAAACTTATAGGAAATTTGATTGTAAAATAGATGCTTTTCCAAATCGTAAATTCGCTCATTCCAGTGCTGAGATATGAATTATAAGCTCACAGCGCCAATCTTCCACTAAGGCAGGAAACTTCGACTGAATTCAAAACTTCTCACTTCTTACATTTGTTCAAGTAACAATATGTTTAGACAAATCATATAAGGATTTAAACTCAACAAATCAAGCTCTAATTACGAGGTAACCATCAACCAATTACGACTCGCTAGACGGTCACAGAAAAATGTAATAGGGAAGAGGAAATTGAGAGAGTTGCTCATAATATCAAAGTATTTTTAACTAATAAAAAAATGATTACAATTTGTAGTAACAGGGAGTTATAATGAATATATAATTTACGTGGGCCAGACAATAATTTTGTTATAGTTATCATGGGGTAATTGTAGTAGCTGTCCTCTTCTATTGGCCCCTCCCTCGTCTCAGTACATCCTGTAGGCAGAAAAAGAGTTTTATACTATACTGATGATAAAGCATTACTCTACTACAATGTTTCCGGCAGTCATCGCAAAGTACTTGTTTCTACGTTCAAAGTAATTTTGGATCAAATTGTTGTATTTTCTTCTATGGGAACCCTGAGACTGTCGAGTCAGCTGAACGAGCCCGTAGAGGTGGAACCGTGTCATCTTCTTCTGTAATATTTGATGAATCGATGACCACAACGATGCCCAAAGAACGATTCCTTGCCAACGTAAACAACTAGAAAAGCTTAATTGAGATGCTCTTGGATAAGTCCATAGGTGCAGGCATTCAAGTTAGACAGCCCATTGAGGATACAGATATCATGACTGTTGCTACTGTGGTGGAAAGATCCAGAAATGGAGGAAATGTGTTCGTATTGGGGAGGACATAGATTTGCTCGTTTAGTTGACAGACCAAATATTACTTAACAGCTAAGACCAATCATAGTTGACTTACAACGTATTTATATAAACGCGCGAAGAGAAATCAGCAAACTATCATCTACAGTTCTAACAACAGCAAGCTGTCTTTAGGTGCATCTTGTTTCTCTATGCGTTCAGCGGCTGTGACACCGACAAGGCAAGGTCAGATTCGTCTACACTGTTGCCAGGTAATTATTATAAATATTCCGAAATCCAAGGAGAAAAACTTGACATACAACACCACAATTTGCATAGGTTCTTTGATCGTATTCCACTCTATTATTACTACAAAATATCATGCCATATATTCACAGATTTCTCAAGTTGTAGCAAATATGGTACTTAAAAAGTAGAATAAAATAAGAGCAATTGAGTTTGATATTGTAATATTATATAAGTAAATAATTATTCAACGCGCAGAATCGTTTTTGTTAAATTGTTTCGTATACATGATGCCTGAAAAATTTTTTTACCAAGACAGTCGTTGCGACGAATTTATAAACTTATTTAAACAACAAGGTGTCCATTTTGAATGCAAACTGAGATACAATATAAAAAAAATATTTAAAAAACAATTCAGAATGTTATGATTATGAAAAACGTTCTTAGACTATATCAGTTTTGTGAGAATTTCGGTAGCTATGATTCGGTGTTTGACGTGGAAGTTTCCTTACGTAATTTGCAATAAAAATGTAAACTGATACATATGTAAGTGCATTTTTCCACAGTAATGTAGTTTGTATCATATCCTATGAACTTCGTGAATATTACA
This sequence comes from Stictocephala bisonia, assembly GCA_035578905.1. Lineage (NCBI taxonomy): Eukaryota > Metazoa > Arthropoda > Insecta > Hemiptera > Membracidae > Stictocephala > Stictocephala bisonia. Next base: position 2,755 of record JAQJVL010009404.1, read on the forward strand.
ATTAATAACACAGTTTACTAACTATCTTGAATAAAACAAGCGTTATCTTAAAAAAAAAAAAAAAAAAAAAAAAAAAAACAACCAGTATACTTGTCATGAATATAAAATTCTGAAAGTACAAAATATTAAAGGAATATATTTTACCCTCTAAACAAATTGTGTCGTTATCGGATAAATAGTTTAATTATTAATACATAAAGATGACACTTTGATAAAAACATTATAAACTCGGTACGACGATACCGGTTCTGTTTTTTGTCTCACTGAATAAAATATTAATACCTATACGTTTAATAGTGAAATTAATTTATGTAGATTTAACCACATGTAGTTTATGTGTATACTGTAGATAAATAAATTATAAACCTTCAAAACTACGGTTCACAACCAGTGGTAGTTTTCAAACTCTTGCAATTTGGCTGCGGCAATCTCAATGCCAGGGGGGTGTACTTTTCCACCCCGTACACAGCCGGCCTTAGAGGAGTACTTTTCCAAAGGGTATAAATCCGTTCAAAACCCGCCATATTTGATTATAAATTTATATTAGACTATACATTCAGCGAGCTTATTAGATTGGTCGCGGAGGGGTACTTTTCCAGTCGTGGACACCAGTTTCGTCATCTATCCAAATAACGTTTTTGGACGTCAAGTGACGTATTCAGTTACTGGGGGGGGGGATCACTTTTCCAAAGGATACTTTTCCGCTACCATGTTAAAAAGGTTTCAGCCATGTCCTTTGTAAACTAATAAATAAGCCTTACGACTTATCAAGGTACGTCATAACGTCATCTACCGGCCTTTTAATACAGACGATGACTGATGTTATTTGCTGTACGATATTATATTATTAATCATACAACAACTATGACATTAATTAATGTAACATCATAAGGGGGAGGGGGTGGCTACAAAATCATAACTGCATAACAATAATGACGGTTTTCATTTCATCTGACTTTAAGAGACAAAGCTTCAAAAGTAAAATACAAATAGTTAAAAAACGAAATTAATAGGAAAATGACAACCTACTTGATCAAATAGAAAGTAGCTATCAACAAACATTATAAATAAATATATACTACATATATCAGAAAAATAGTTAAATGGTCATCATCCAAATACTACAATCCCACTATTTTTATAATAACTATGAGTAGTTACTTAGTAATAATCATTTTATAGGCCCTATTTGTTATAGTCCGTCTTTGCCTATCTACAGTAGATGTTATATGAGTTGTTCACAAATGTTGGTTGAAACATTTAAAAATGATCCGCCCACGTGTCGGTGGGATGACACCCGTGAAGTTACCGACCGACAAATCTTTTTATAGTGGCGTCGTTTGCCTTCGTGCGGAGCCTCAAGCGCGGTAATACCAAACCAACGAATGAACGTCGACCGAACAATGATGGCAATGATTCCGACATCTTCGGTCCCCGACCCTGCGGCCAAGATTGATGGTACGCCTGCGAGCACTCAATGTACTGCGACAATTGGACGACGTCCGCGCGTGACTCTCGGTAACGACGAGCAATAACTTCCACGCTGACCGGTAACTTACCGTGGCGATCGATGATACAGTGCGATACCACGTTCACATATAGTAAATCCACCCAGGCCGGTAACTCACCGTGGCGATCGAAGATACAGTGCGATATCACGTTGACATTTGGCAACTCTTCATTGGCTGGTAACTCACCATGGCAATCGAAGATGCAGTACGATATCACGTTGACAAGTGGCAAATCCACCCTGTCCGGTAACTCACCATGGCGATCAAAGATATAGTACGAAATCACGTTGACATGTAGCAACTCCACCCTGTCCGGTAACTCACCATGGAAATCGAAGATGCAGTACGATATAACGTTGACAAGTGGCAAATCCACCCTGTCCGGTAACTCACCATGGCGATCGAAGATATAGTACGAAATCACGTTGACATGTAGCAACTCCACCCTGTCCGGTAACTCACCATGGCGATCGAAGATATAGTACGAAATCACGTTGACATGTAGCAACTCCACCCTGTCCGGTAACTTACCATGGCGATCGATGATACAGTGCGATATCACGTTGACATTTGGCAACTCTTCATTGGCTTGTAACTCACCATGGCAATCGAAGATGCAGTACGATATCACGTTGACAAGTGGCAAATCCATCCTGTCCGGTAACTCACCGTGGCGATCGAAGATATAGTACGAAATCACGTTGACATGTAGCAACTCCACCCTGTCCGGTAACTCACCATGGTGACGGATGATACAGTACGATATAACGTTGACGAGTGGCAACTCTTCACTGGCCGGTAACTCACCATGGCGATCGGTGATACAGTACGATATCACGTTGACATGTGGCAACTATTCACTGGCTGGTAACGCACCATAGCGATCAATGATACAGTACGATATTACTTTGACATGTGACAAATATTCACTGGCTGGTAACTCACCATGACGATCGGTGATTCAGTACGATATCACATGTCTGATAGATCTATGTATTTCCCTAAACTATGGAATATATGATCCAGTAGTCTAATGGGCTGGCTGAAATTACAGGCTTCATAACATTAAAAAAAAAAAAAAAAAAACACTCAGCTAGTTTTTAACCCTGGAAACATTTAATCGTTCAGTATGATTGGCTAGTGAGAGGAACGATGGGGATATGGTTGAGTGGAAGCCATTCTTAACAAATTATATGCAATGATAGGCCTACTGTCAAAACCCCACCCTATCATTCAAGATCACCCTAAGCGTACCGTAGCGGTGCATGTGACATGAGTACACAGACGTAAAAAGTTGGAAGGTCTCAAGAGAAGTGTGTTTACGGCTTGCATGTTTGGACTTGCACGTCAGGACACATAAGTAATTCTCCCATTGTTCACATGCAACCTCCTCCCCCCTCCCCGTGTGTGAGCCGCTCGCTGACACGCCTTGAATTACTAATTGAGACCGTTCATACTAATCATTGTTATTAAAGTTTTATAAACACATAGTGTTTGGGAACTTTATTAATCTATTATCGATAATATAGTTTTGAGAAACAAATTGTATTTTTGATTATGCATTTATGTAATAGTCTTCTCCAGTGAATAATTCTGTCACAAACTACCATCCGACGCTCTACCTGGTGTTGACTTTGGAACTACTTGCAACTCCTGATCTTGAATGAGTTAGCTACTATTTATTAACCAGCCTTAATCATATGTACATCTGTACAACCCATTTCCAAGCAGTGGTGTAACTTCCAGCAGGTCCTGTCCAACATTACATCATCAGTTACTCCCAAATCCCAAGTGATTTTACAACTCAAGCCCATATTTTCTTATAAAAGATCATTTGCATCTCCATATATTCTGTGATTTCTTTCCCCTTTCAGCTTGTGGAAGAGTTCCAAAACATCCCTTCATTTTCCATCCCCCCAACCGTTATTTCCGGACCACAGTCGGTACGATCCCAGCCAAATGAACGTCTTCCCAACTCGCTGTGTTAAAAACGTCGCTCGTCGTTAACAAAGTCAAGTTACAACAGCTTCCTTTCAAAAGGCTGTGGATCCTTACTTATCGGGTTTTACATTCGAAGGACTCAACAATAGCGTCGCTTCCAACTTATTATTTACGGCCCCTGACTCCCGAATATAATCAGTTCTTTTCCGCACTTCGATTCTCCTCCATCTTCGGTACTCCCTACCAGGTAGTAACTTTTCATTTTTATTTTATGCAGTTGGGTATTTTATTTATCGTGAAATAATGGTTGTTGTTTTTACTCTAACTGTATGATAATCAATGTCCGCTTAATCATATCATCATAACTAACTTTTTTTTATACGAGACCTTTTTCAGCTGGTGTATTGATCTCTTTTTTGAGTATAAAAAATTATTAGTTTTGAATTGTAACTACATTTGTTATTATAATTTACAAATACTAATAAAGAGTTTTGCAGTGGATTAATATTCATTTATTTTTTTACAACTGTCAGTTAAAATAGTTGTACTTGATTTTCTACATATTGTATTTTAATTACTTTTATCAATAGTAATGATTAATTTTTTGTCTAAGATAAGCTTAACATTTTCAGATCATTTAACGAGGTGGCAGTTAAGTGGATATGGCTTGGGTCTGTGTTAGGTAATTACCAATGTCCGAGTCCCTCGTTGGGCTTACGGTTGGTACTTCAGTCGTTGAAGGAAGTTCACGCACAGGCCTGTAGGCCCATGTGAAATGTTGAGTTAAGTTACAAATACGAAAAAGATATGTTTAAGTGTTTACTCTTCTAATTCGTATGTCCATGAGCACAGAATATACAGTTTCTAACCCTTACAATTGTAAACATAACCACTGATGTAACATATTGTGCAATCAGGCAAACGATGGGTGTTTATTGACCTAACAGTTAGCTCAGTCGTGGAACCAGAATTGAGTTAATGCGGGCCTCACGAAAAGTAAATTTACCAAATGAAGCAAAACGCATCAAACTGTGATCATTTCTTGGAAAGGACGTTAGCGAGGCTCGGCCTACTTGTTAGGTTGTAAAAGGTATTGGCCAATGTCCTTCTTGCAAGGCTATATGTCTACAATTGGTTGTCGTTGCTAATGTTAAGTGCAGGTAATTTGTTGCTTATTGCAAACGACATTTTTACTCTTCCATTCGGATCAATGAAGAACCCTTATAGTATTTGTAATGGGCAGTAAAGATCATGTGATGAAGAAAATTAAAGTTAGCCTGTGTTAAAGCAGTAAGACTGTTTAAACTTTATAGGTATAAGCTTTCTCCAATCTTGGACTACGTATATTTAATTTAAATCTCTTAAGAGTAGTTTTTCTAGTATCGCATTTTCTTGCTGAGACATCATACCTCCTCTTAAGTTTAATTATGGCAAAAGTCTGTATTTCGCAACACAACTTAAAAGCGATGCTAGTTCTGAGACATTACACATCTTCTTAAGCTTAAGCTTGAAATAAATACCAGATCTGAGACAACAAAGCTCTTATTAAGTTTAAGAACGATATCTTTCTATGTTTTGTACGTAATTAAAACTTAATCCAGTTCTGACACACCAAAGCTCCTCTTAAGTTTAAGAATGATAACTTTCTATATTTTGTACGTAATATAACTTGAAACTTAATCCAGTTCTGAGACACCAAAGCTCCTCTTAAGTTTAAGAATGATATATGTCTATAAATTTACGTAATCTAGCTTAAGTCTGTGTCAGTTCTAAGACACCATTGCTTTTCTTAAGTTTAATATGCAAAATGTTGCATTTGTATTTTTAGCTATATTGAACCTCTAGCTTAGATCTTTACCAACTATGAGACTCTCTATTTGTTTTTTAATTTACGTATGATAAATATATTTATTTAGTTATCTATTGTGACACACCTACGATATAATTGATTCACAAAACTTTTCTTTAATGAATAACATTCTTACGTATATTGTAAAATGAAATTATTTAGATAAATAAAATAAGCTTAGGATATATTGTTCAAATAGGTATTCCACATTATAATGATAGATTTACCAAAGCAGAAAAGAACTTGTAGTAAGTGAAAAGGTCTCATGGTTTAGAAAATGAGAGAGATAGCATGGTTGATGCAGCACATCATATTCGGGTAGGCGCAACTCACGTTGTTTTATTCATAAACGAACTCACCCCGGTCTTAACTTGACTGACAACCTGGTACAGTGACACCGACTCAATCAGCTGAGAGCTGATCTAGCTGACACACTTGGATGTCACGTGTGATTTTTATAATCATACTTATCACATTTAAATTACTCTGTAGAAGTGACGAATGTACGTTGAAACTTACATTGTTATTGTTATATATTATTGTTAACGTAATTAAAGTGACAAAACTAGGTGATAAGTCAATTTTGTACTCATGTGAGAAACCCATTATAATAACTCATACATCTCTTTACTTATACTGTACTAATGTCGAGAGGAGAGATTCTCGATTCAGAAACTGCCTAGCAAAATTTATGAAGGTGCTAACTGAGACACTATGAAATGTTTAGTTTTAATATTTTTATCTAGTCCACCCCTTCAAAAGATGAGATGCATCACTCAATGCATGCATATACTGAAAAGACATGTCCACTCTCGCTGATAGTATACCATTTTAATGGACCTTATAGTATGTGCTATGTTTTGTCGAAAATTGTGAGTTTATTTTTTTTCTACATTATTTTATACTATTTCTAAAACGGGAGAGCTTGAGTCTTTTTCAAAAAATATTTATTGTATAATAATAAATTATTGTTTTATTACAGCTTTTAACTAAACATTTACCTCATCATATTCTTAAAACTAACATACTAAGAGCTAAAGAAGGTTGAATGAATTCATATTTTTTATCTTGTCCATAAGTTCATTGAGCTTTGGAGTGATTTCAAGTGGACTATCAATTACTTTTTGTTTTTAAGTCCAAAATTAGTCCTTACTATGAAACTTGGTACATGCTTGAATACCAAGGGTGATTTGAATTTGCTCTACGTAGATGTATTTATCATTCTTATTAATTTTAATGATAATTTACAAAGGATTGTAAATAGATGGCTTTAGGAATTCCTTTTATATTTTGATAAATCATGACAACCAAAACTCTGGAATTTAAATTAAAGGGGTGAATCCTAATAATGGTTTCCCCGGTCAGCTTAATATTTATTTTTAATATAATCAGAACATTAGTTAGAACTTTTCCTCTTGTATTCTATTATTTTCACAGTAAGTATCGTTTTAGTTGACATATTCACTTGCTATTCTATAGATTCAAGGATGATTCGTTTGATCAAGGGAAGGTGATGTTATACCTTTATTTAAAAATGTAACGTTTATTAGATATTTTTGAATAAGTTCTGTTAAAGTTACGAAAGGTTTGTTCAAATCGACATTCTTGAACAGCAGAGGAAATCGAAGTGCGGAAATCAGCTGATTATATTTGGGAGTCAGTGGGGCGTAAATAATAACTCGAAGAGAGAGACTTTTGTTGGGCTTTGGAATGCAAATCCCGATAAGTAAGAATCCATTTTAAAAAGGAATGTAACTTCAGTTGCTATCGGCGGACGGGGTTTTAACAGTGTGAGTAGGGGAAGCCCTCATTTGGCTCCAATCATAGAGGCTGGGGTGGCCCGGAAGTGGCGGGTGGGGGTGGTTTATGCAGGGAGGTTCTGGAACTCTTCCAGCACGCTGAAAGGGGAACGGAGATCAAGGAATATATTGAGATGCAAATTACCTGTTTATAAGAAAATACGGAGCTGCAGTAAAATGACTGGGGGTAAACCGATGATAAAGTGGCGGGCAGAGTACGCCACCCCTGGTATATTGTGTCGTTAAGAATTTACACACGTTTAGCACAGCTCACGGTAAACCCATTTTGTTGGTTAAACGTAAAATAACGATATTGCTTACGAACTTTGGAAAAACTACAACGAATTTTAATTTATCTTTCCGTAAAAATGTTAAACCCATGTTCATTCTATTCGAATGTCTCATTATACTTAGATGTGTATTCTTTATGTAAGATGGACTTTTCTTACATGTGTGTCTTATTATTTATCTCTTGTAATCTCCATATATTTTAACCTAAATTTATGTCTATTTCCAAATTATATCTTCATTTTAATAGATTTAAAATTAATTAATCACTAAATATAACATGGATTCATTGAACGAACGCTGTTTAATATATGTACAAAGTTTGAAATTATATTGTTCTAAAAAAAAGCAAACTATACGCAATTTATCAAACTATAAAAAAATATTACTGAATGAATAGAAATGCCTAAAATAATAACAATTTTACTCATAATTATTTGACTTATGTTATATAAACAGAATAATAAGTGTTATAAAGCCTTTTTTACACATTATACACGCTATTGAAATTGATTACGTAACCAAATCGATAATTTATAATACGCGTCACAGTAGTTTCTTCCATGCATTTTGAGTTGTACCTTTTTTAAACTGTTTCATTTTACATCCTAATAAAAGGTATTTATAGAACATATTAAGCGCAGTAAAATTTATATAAAATCAATTATTTCAAAATGTGGAATGGATAGTAATTGTATTAATTATTTATGTATAAATCATATTAAATAAATTATAATCTATATTATAGAGTTGATTTGAAAGATTAGATTATTCATCTGACTAAACAACTGTTTTATTATTTGTCCTGTTTTATACAAACCATACTCAATCATAAATAGTTCAAATAAAAATGGTCAGAAATCGAGTGAGGAACTAAAAATTATTTAAAAACGGACTGAAATCTAAAGGAGTAGAAATATTTTGAGCCCCTCCTAAAAGTCAAAGTCAGCAGTCGTGTAAGGTCATCAGACAACAATGGGCAACTCTTCTTTTTACTTGGTTGTAAACAGTGGTTATGAACCAGAGTGGTCCAGTCCGGTCCTTATTGCTCGTCTACCCAGGGCTGCCAACGCAGCAAATCTGTAATACTCTAAATTTCCTGCAGCCATCTATCTTTATTTCTCTTTTCCATATTTAGATTGTATAAGCTAACCTATACCAATTAACGTTTTAAGTATAAAATTTATTAAAACTATTTTATTCACTTCACTGACTAAAAGGCTCAAGAACACTAAACACTTTCAGAGCTTTTTAAATTTCTGCTTAGTAATACCGTCACTCACTGCGCTCGCTACATCTTGGCCTTTGAATGTTAACTACAAATAATATTATTTTAACTGTATAACGTAAAATCACAGTAATAAATTCATTTGCAGTATCTCACTCGTTGCTACCTATTTATTAGTATAAACTCCGACTAAATTACTTCTCTTTCAAACGTATTCATTTAATTTGCTTTTTTTTTTAGAACAGCTGAAGTGGAGCCATACAATTGAATGTGAATAAAACCACGCTTGCACCTTCCCTGGTTTTACATTATGAAAGATCTAGCCTCCTCAATATTACAAACAACATTGTTTACATTTCAACAGCTGTTAAAACCTTTCGGAAATCATTCTTTATATTTTAACAGCTGTTACTTTTCGACTCATTTAAATCTCTCTCCGTGTTATTCTTATGGCCGAAAAACGCACTATTGGGGCTTCCCATACATTTCAGGGTGAAAATACTGAATAAGTAAGACCTCATTGTATGACTACGAAGAGAGGTATATTTGTTGACACCTCAACCGTTTAAATTGGTGAAAAAATAAGGGAGGAGTTGCATTTACAAAAAACTGCTTCCCGTATTATATTTAAGGTTATCTGTAAGATAAATTTGTTTTATGCATGCTAAAAAATGAGTTTCACGTAAGGATCATGACGGAAGCATTATTAGAAGTTAGTTTAGGTTAGGTTAGGTTAGTAGCTAGTTGTTAGTGTATATTTGTCTACCTCATTATGGTGTTTCGTTCAATAACTATCAAGCACATCAAAATAGCTCTCTTGTTTGGGTTCATTATTGAGAAATTGATTTAAATTTTAATGTTTCCTATAAATAATTCATATTTATGAGGCATATCACCTAGAAGTTGGGTATTTTCAGAGATTATAAGTTTTTTTTAGTACAATCGAAATTGTTGATGTTTGAATATGCCCACCTTTGAAGATATAAAATATTTCTTGGAAATATTAACAAAAGATTCACGTTATTTTAATAATAAAAATAATGACTTCAATTATTGAATTAAGTCTACAATTTATAAGAAAAAAGTATTTATACAAATACTGTGTTTTAACTACAAAGTCAAAAATACATAGTAATATGATGTACTCCTAAATCTATGAAATTTTATACTTTTATTTATATTGTGTAAACCTATTTATAAAAGGATTGAATTGTAAAAGTAACTAGGTAATAAGTATTTATAATTATTTACTTCAAAATTATATATTAATAGAGAAATCAAGTATTTTTTGCCACTGTATTGATTAAGTAAAATAGATAATTTTCATTTTTGGTTTAGTGACGTTTTTAATTTACATTTTGGATAAAAAATTAACTCCCAACAAAACAGATAGCAAAATTTTACGATGTTCAACATAAGATGATGTTTTCTTCTTATGATCATAAAAAACAGCTTCATCATTAATATTTCAACTGAACAAAACAGATATAATTAATGGTTTTAATACTTAATGTTATCCTTATTTTCATTCATCTAAGTTATAAATTGAATGCTGTTAAACGATTTGCATCACTACTATTAGCTTATACCAGGTATGATATGATAACAAACTAGTATTTAAAATTGGTTGTTTAAGTAAAAATAAGTTTTATTCGAATATATCTTAGGTAAATTGGAAATTATATATTGGTACTTTATTAATTATTTTAATTTCCAGTCATTACAAATATTGATTGGATACGTTCTACACTTGAAGGGGAAAACAAATGTAAAACATTAAGCAATATAATACTCTTGGCGAGGTAGGACAAGTCTTCTGTAATGCAGCTGAGCGTTTATGTAGTTTCATGTAATTTTGAAGGCACTCCATTCGCTGTGTTGTACTTTTAAAATGTTATTACTCTGTTTTAAATGCATTCCTGTAGATTTGGCATTCAGTAATCAATTAAAATATTTGATATAATATAAAAGGAATATACATATTACTGGTATAAAAGCGTATGTTATCCTTTTGAAATTGTTAAAATTTGCATTACTATTATTTTATTAATCTGTAATATTTCAAGTACACGTTAATTATTGGGATTTGTGAGATGTGTAACGTTGAGTCTAGGCACTGTGTATGCCAAAATGATACCTAGAAAATAATATGATGACAGTATTAATTTCAATGTAAAATATTTATTTTAAAATATCAATTTAACAACATAAAAGTAATAAGTATAGCATATATCTGTCAACACGGTGCTGCATATACAGCAGAGAGCGCCTGCAATGTGCAGTTAGGCAAGTACTGAACAGAGGACAACTCTTGTCTCGCGGAGAGTACACCTATGTTCGACTGCAAGATCAGTAGTCGTGTTCAAACATCGCCCTATTAGATAGAATTACGTCTCTGGCGTTTCTCATACACGACTCATTGCGACCCATCCACCATCCTCCTAATTTTGTGATATAGGTCATGGAGAACCATTGGAGTCCACACGACCATGTTCACTGACGTACTGTTTCAAAATAACTAAAATTATTTATTCATGCATAGTACAGGTACCAGGAATCGAATATGAAGAAACTGCTACTTGAATAGTTCTGTACGGAATCCTTTTAGATACCAGTAAAAAAGTAAACAATATTACAATAACAAAAATAAATTATAAAAAAAAACACTTTATAGCTGTTGTACCATTAGGCAGTATGGTAAAAAGCAAAATCCCTAATTTTTTTCATTTCAACTTACATATACGATAAGATTTGCTTGTACGTATCAGTTTCATTGTTCCTATTTCAGAAAAAACTCACAACATGGCCAACGAAGAATTTTTAAGAGAATCGCGTTCCAACTGGCAACGTTGCGTGTTGTAACCTCTGCCCCGGGGAAAGTGCGTGCGTGGGCGCGTGTTAGGCGTGCCGGTCGTCGCGGTCACCACGTTCACCTATTGCCCAAGGACCCAAGTACCAATAAGTACTTATGGTGTAGGTGTAGTCTTGTGATTCAACTATTTCCTTAGGGAGTTCAAGAGAGTGAAATCTGATTATGTGTACTCTTGATTACACAACGTAAAAAGGTGGCCTCATGAAAAGTTTAATGCCCATGCTTCCTAAGAGAAGGATTTCTAATCCAGAATTGATTCAAAATTCAACTTAAAACTTAAGTCTCCAAGTACGACATTGAATTCTTACATAAAAAAAAGATAAACTGGAGACACCGATGCTCCACCTACCTACTTACCTACTTACAAGCACGATAATGGTACCGTATGCCAATATTCCTACACTTACACGAAGGGAGGTACCGTATGCAAATATTCCTACACTTACACGATAGGTAGGTACCTTATGCCAATATTCCTACACTTACACGATAGGTAGGTACCTTATGCCAATATTCCTACACTTACACGATAGGTAGGTACCTTATGTCAATATTCCTACACTTACACGATAGGTAGGTACCGAATTCCAATATTCCTTCACTTACACGATAGGTAGTGTGTGGGGTGCCGACATTCCTACACTTACACTTAGGATATGTAGGCCTACTGAATGCGTACGTCACTTGGTCACTTGGTACATATTCACCCTCGGTTACGGTACTGAATATCACGTAAATATATGTTTTATCAATATTACTTGCGCTATGTCGACTGTGCAAGGTTCTACAGGTGAGGAGAGTAGTGCGTTGTGAAATAAACGCTTCCTTTTAAATCATTAGTTATTCAATCAATCACTGATGTTCTTGTGGTAATAGTGACGTATGATTCATCAGCTGTCATAGTTTTGTAACATGACAATAGGAACAGAGTCATAGCTTGATAAATATTGCTCCAGTCATATTATTTATAAACGTCTTAAAATGGAGAACACAAACTCTAGGATTGTTTAAAATATATATTAAATACTATGACAAACTTGCGGTAGGAAACAAATACGTATGTTAAACAAACATTTATTGCCATAACTTCACTAAATGAAAAATTTACTTGGTAATATAGAATATTCAAAAAAACTACATTGTAGAAATGGGTTTTCAGTAAATTTAAATCTACTATATTTCATTTTATCAATCATATAAAATCTATCATCGTATTTTTTATACTGAATTAATTAAGCAGTACCAATTATTAACTTCTACCATTTTTAATTTTTACTGAATAGATTATTTATAAAATATGCATCCCGTGCTTTTTAATTTAGTTATATGTCAGTGTAGTTCCCTCCATTCCCATAATTTGGCTTTTATGGGAATATATATATATATATATATATATATATATATATATATATATATATATATATATATATATATATATATATATCCTTATTGATATATAAAGTAGTTTGGGCCCAGCAGCAGTTCGGGCCCACTATGCGGCTGGGGTCAAACTGCTGGGAGCATATACCAATTTCGAATATATAACTTTAGACGTTCAAAGCAGTTTGAACTCACCTACCTGACAGTAGTTTGGCCCCATAAACATGTATGTTCGGGGTAGTTTAGGCTCACGTAGTCTACCAGTTAAACCTCAGCAATTCACACGGTACTTTTGCCTCAGTATTTCATATGCATACAGTAGTTTGTCCTTACCTGTCTAAGCAATTTGGACTCATCCATTTTGGCACAACAGTACATAAGCGCTAAATATTTATTAACCAATTAATGTATTTGTCATTTATAGGATATGATTTTGTTGCGTGGATAAAAGCTGATGTTAAAACATATTTAGAAACAAATTAATGTTAAAATTTAAAAAAAACTTAAAAAA
>JAQJVL010009405.1:0-16145 GCA_035578905.1 Stictocephala bisonia
AAGATCGATCTAAACCTGACTCCCAAGTACTGATCCACTACTACAGTTAAATCTGTTTATAAGTAAATTTAATTCATTTTATTTATCAGAAACCGCTTAATTTTAAATCAGGATTCTATTGGATACTATGGTTTTGCGTTAGTATAAGTTAGTGGGCTAAGTTTTTTAGAATTTATTTTTTTTATAGTTTCAAACTTTAAATGTTTAGCTTTATCACGTCTGTTCAATAAATATTTCAAACTAAACAACTGTCTTTCGTCCTCTTCTAACTAGTTACTGTAATTGTAGACTCTTTGTTATCCCGTCTATAATCTAGTCACTTTTTGTTAGACTGGAAAAGTAAGATTTTAACGACAAGTTCAAAAGTAATGTTGCTAAATAATTTGTTCTTATCTTTAAAGACTAATTCAATTAATAGTTATATAATGGATTTTTATATAACTTCTTAAATAATGGGCTTGTTTTTGCTCACAATTATATTATAGAATGAATATCAGTGGAAAGAAGGTAGTAGACTGAACGTGGAAAATCAAAAAAGAGAAATAGAAACAGTTTTTTAAATCCTTCCCTCACTGTTTACATATATTTAATCTATTCTACGTAGATTTACAGTCTTTATATGTTATACAAAAATATAATAGCTGTCCCTAACCCTACCGATCTAAATAACAAATCTAGGAAATACTAAGAATTCACAAAACACCGAACATATTTTTTGTAAAATATTTTAAAGTTTAGATTATGTTAGGTTGTTTGGGGAGAACAATGTTCATTTTTTTATTCAGAAGCCAGTTGGAAATAGAATTGTGGAAGAGGATTAAGGTATAATTTAGCCGGTGCTTTCTGTAATAATCCGGTGGACTATCAAACAGGTGTCAATAAACGTTAACCATACGAAAATAAGATTCGACAGTAAATTTTAGATAGCAAATAAGCTAAGAAGTACAGAGTATAAATCACATTTTTGCTACTTAAAAAAAAAAACTTTACTGTAGCATTTATGCACAAGTGAGAACATGTTGTTTATCTTCAAATTCTTGACAAGTTATTTATTACTTTGATAATGTGTTTATAAATCTATTCTGTAACTGTTAGGAATGAGAAATAACAGGTTTATAACAGTTTTTTTTTTTAAGATAACTTTTTTAATGGCATACAAAATGTTCAACGTATCGCCTGAAGCTGTCAGGTAACTTTATCTGCCATCTTTTAGAAGAATAAGATTGAAGATTTGACTTATAATATAGCATTTACTTCCTTAAAGAGTTTTTGAGAGGCAGCCCGAGTAATGTCATGTCACAACTAATCTAGCCCTTTGTTTTGTTTAACCTATTTATTTATTGTTATATTGTGTTTTTGAGTATAATTTGACACACTTTATTAAAAGGTAGTTTTCAATAACCCATCGATCCAGTGAATGCTGAACAATAATCGTTTTCAAGTAAGTATTATTTTTTTGTATAAAACTCAACTAAAACAAAAGTAATATAATAATACGTTGCTAAATAAAATATTTACATGGATGTCAAATAACATCTTCCCCTCATTATTTCCTTACTTTACTAAAGTTGGATCCTGATCATAAAACTCCTTGAAGATAAATCTCAGAATATAACAACGACAGTAGTAAGTATTCAAATGTATCTTACATTTCGTCAGAGATGATCCAAGCAGCGGGTTGTGTAATAAAAACTCGGATCATAAACACACAAACAGTTGAATTCAAAGTCTGTAGGGTCCAACAAACTTTATTGCTATTGCTAGTTCTTTAAGTATCCTCATACATTTTTGAAAATCTAAGCAACAATGAGCAGTGATTTACTATGTTACGTTTATACCATACTTAAGTCTTATTTTATTATTCATCAGTAAGATGCCGATTGTAGAGATATGGGCGAATATGAGGGTCGAATGAGTGTAAATTAACAAGTGTAGTCTGGTTACTAACTTAGTTCGATTGTCCATCAGAAAGAGCTACTTATAAATAGCCCAATAGCCAGGGCAACTAGCGACTTACAGCTTTAAGTGGAATCCAAAACACATACTATTGGTCTGATTTCCACCTAATTGACATGCCAGATATGCAGTTTGTCTTCATTATATAACACCCAGACCTGACTACCACCAACACGGAAAATCCAGACTATCTAGTAGTATCCTGGATGACGCTGGATTGGTTCGGTCCATTCGAACTAGATGACAAGTTTGCGGGTAGTCACGACTTAAAAAACAACCATTTAATAATGTTTTTTAAAAGACACACGTTATAAAAATTAACCGAATAATTTTAAGTAAAACTATCAAACAGCCAAAGAAAATCACACACCCGATCGTAAATAAACATTTAAACAAAATGAATTACCAAAAAACAAAAAACAAGTTTATCTCTGTGCGCGTGAAAAAATAAAAAAACATTGACCTGCGCGAATTCTTTCCAATTGAACAGTTATTCACTAGTGAGCGGGACAAGGATGATATAAAAGGTTGAGGACATAAACAAGTATCAAAACAGCAGCACCCACGCTACTCCCCTTACAACAACCTGACACCAAAACAACTTAATAAGCAGTGGGTGTAGCCGGCATGGTTACTCCTGTATCTGAGCCCGTCCTGAATGAATGACAGAATATCGGGTGGATGTCCACTTTCCAACTACCCCAGCCAGTCCACTGAAACAACTCAGTTTTTAAAAAAAAAACGGCCGAGATACTAGAGTTATAATCTACTTCCTGACCATTTACTCAAGTTACTCTTAACACACACATATTATATTCCCACACACAACAGTATTCGAAATCCGAGAACCATTAACACTAGAACTACTCTTTTCCAAGCCCCCAAATCATCAATCTTCTCTAAAGTCTAAAGCGGAAAGGTTATATTCCAATATATAGGGGGACCAAAAATCAAAGGAAGCTTATGGCCAATTCACATTGGCTAGCCCAGACACCATGCACCAAATTATTAGAAAAAAAGTTATTAGAAGACATAACTTGAAAATTATTTTCCAATCAAGAATATAACAGTCCTTTTTAAAAATCATTTTGGCTCTTATCATAATCAGAGAAAAGATAAAAACTTAAAGTGAGATTTATCCCTATTACTTGTTGACCAAAAATATGAATAGAAATTAATATCTCTGCCCAGAAAAGCGCGCTAATATGAGAGCGTTAATAGAAAAAACCTATTATTGTCTATTTACACTTTGATCTAGCTAAAGCTTTGACACGTTGATAGAAGTTCTGTCTATTAAAGAAAACTTGATCATACAACCTTCGGTCTCCGCTAGGAGGAGGGTAACCATGAATTTGATTGGTACCTTTCTACAAGATACCTTCTCTTAACCAGCAGATCATATCCACACCCAAATTGTTGCAATAAAACCGGACAAGACAAGTACTAGGAAAGACAAATAATTAAGGAGATTTGGCAGGCGATGCAGCAGACTCGTCCTTTACGCTGGGCACACACCTCAACCACTTTTTTTGATAATGTGGGGTTGAATAACCTGGGTCTTATAAATTTATACAGTGGCATAATTTTCTTTACGCATATGTTACTGCACAGCTTTGCTGTTACTCTGAAGGCAATATGGCAGAGGAGGCAGGCTGTCCGCGAGCATAACACACCACACATGGCTCGCGATGATGGACTTACACGACTGTCAAGGCCGTTGGTTTGATCAGAGTCTCGTTATCTGTTAGCATTTTATCAAAACCACAATGTATATGCCAAGAATCACTTCATCTCGCTATAAGAAATGACGACTGTGAAGATTCCGGGCATTGCTATAACTCGCGCCATAATAAACGCATTACATGTCGGCTGAAATGTCAGAGCCTACAGGAGGTCTACGTGTCGACTGGTTTGCGTGAAACGATCGGGAGGGCGTTCAGATTGTAACTGAATATAAGTATCTAGGGTGTCCAACGTTTTTCTGACACAACACACCGCTAATGCAACATGAGGAAAACAGCGTAGATCATACAAAGTTCTACAATAAAACATACTTCAAATGTAACGAAAAACCATGCCAAAGTTAAAAAATCCAGCGAGACAGACTTATCTATTTCTCGAAAAATTTCTAATTTATCAACCTTTTATTCTTTACACTTAGAACTAATGATCTAAACTCTACGCTTTCACACCTGATTTGATAATAAAAATAGTGTTTTTTATGCTTACATTCAATCGTTTTTGCATATGTGGTAATCTTTTGCATAGGGCGGGGTGTATTACCTGAAGCATTCCACTCCATTCTACAGGAAATTCCTCGAAGGACCAAGTCACTAATTTAAGAGTTGCTTCTAGTGCAGGAAAACTTATGTTCGTCAACCTACTAGACTTACTAATCTTTAAACAGACCACACATTTAAACAGAGTATGGCTAACGCAAGTATCTCTCAACTATTAACTAACTAAAGCGAACAATTAATTTTCATATCAGTTTCTTTACAAATAGTAAAGAAAAACACTGATCCAGATGAATAAACTCTACAAACTAAATACACACATACTCCACTGTACCCCCAAACGACCCGAGAACAGCGCCACGGACGCGCTTCTGAGCGAATATTGGTACAATCACACAACACACCAAACCACCCACTTGACCGATTGTTCACAGATAAAAACCAACAACAACTAGTATACAGAATCAACCCCTTTCATCACATTACATATGTACAACACTGAACTATATACCTAGCAACACTACCTCCGCAGCTCTAGAGCTCATATCACAAAAACATCCTCACACCACCTATTAGCATTATAATTACATATAAAAACGATGTTATTAATCATTGTGCTTTGTTAGTCACACTGGTGGCGAAGAAATCCTAACTTTCAATTCATCAATTTTTTCTTATTCACCAGTCACCAGATAATACCAGCCATCGCCCGGTTTGCGAGCATCGTGCGCCTAGTGATTTAATGTAAAACGCTAACCCCATTCTTTTATATCTTGCGTCATCGTCTAAAGTATCGAGTGAGTAGCAGAGTTGCGTAACGTTGCCATACAGTCTTAGTCGGGTACTTGGACGGTCTGATTCGAAGTAGTCAAAAATATCATCGCGATGGCCAAACGCCTCTTGGAGCTATACAAGCGGTCTCAGCTGCCACACAGTGTGAGCACCCCGCTCTCCCTTGCACGAGATACAAAAGAGAGGACACCAGATCTATGCGTAGCCAAATCACTGAGCGTCGAAGGAATGGTCTATTTGCATATCATTTTTTTTCTAACAATCAAACACGAGATTCCCCCTCTCACCCTCCAAACACCACATCTTTACTAAATCCCTACAACATGGATATTTATTGTTGACCACTAAACTATGTTTTTTTATTAAATAAATCTTATTATTGTTTTTTTTAAATATATACTTATACAAACTGAATAGCCTTTTCAAATCATTAAAGATTTAATTTCAAATTTATTAGCTGATATAGAGTTCATATCCTCACCCATCAGGCTTAGCCCATATTGGGGAATTCTTATTTCAAGTTATTGTTTATTTCATATGTAAATCTCTTTAGCCCTTCTTACAGTACTTAACGTACTCCAAAATAACTTATACTGAACATAAACGGATTCCTCTCCTCCCTCCTTTCATTTCATACCACGTTTGAATGGCAAACGCATTGACCCGGACACCTTGTCGGTAAGAGAACCGCGGCAGCCATCAGCAGAATCGCTATCTGGTACAAATCCCATCCAATCTCCAACAATACATAATCTTCGTGGAGTCTCCTCAAGTAAGCCCCAGTAAACTGGAGCGATTTCAACGGGCATTCCATTCAACATCAATCACATACTCACTTATAACTCATAGACTCCTAGCAATCTCAATACAAATATACCCGCCAAATAAGTGTAATATTGACAAATCGCCGAATTATAATAGATGACCAGAGCATGCGACAACAACTCGAATTTTTTTGTAATTAGGATATCGTATTACTACACAGTATCTATACTTAAACACTCTCACCATAAAATCATGATCATCCATTTATCCATGTATATCTTGAACGTGTAATATGAAAATCTATCTACTCAAAGATAAACGTCGCAGAAACAATCAACTCTTTAAACAATAAATATTCTTTATAACGGTGTCAATAACAAAACATTAACGATAAATAATAGTTCATAAGCCCAGAGTTAATTAGGAGTTAAATTTTAATTGGCTTGTACTAACGATATAATAATACTATAAATTTTGTTAGTAACTTTTTTTAGTATTTTATGGACACACCATATTGGGGACCTAATAATCTTAACCTCATCAAGATAATCGCGTAATATACACTAGACATTTAGCTGTTTCCAGCATTTTAATAAATAGACCATGATTAAAAGTCTAACAAATTTTAGCGTATAACATTTTTACGCAAGGTATAGACGATCCGACTGCCTTTATATACTGTTTTGCGTTGAGCTCGCGCTGACACTGAGTCACAATAACACCGTCCTTGACTTGAGTCATTTACAAATACTACAAAACTTTTTTAAAAAAAAAATAAAGTATGAAAGAGTAACTTCAAACATGTGAACAAAAAAGCTGATTTGATTTATATCATTGACTCTACCTCCAATGATCCCGCCACGCACCACATTCACAACAACAATCTTATTTTAACATCGAGCTACACATAAATGATCAAGCAGCTAGCGGTACACTCTCCAACGACTTCCACAATACACACTTATTGTCTAACATTTCCCATAATCTACACCTGTTCATGGCGCAGTCTTGTAGCATTTTCATATTGTAATATAGAACAACTATACACACTAGAAAGAACAACACTACACTTCAATTTACCCTGAATATGTAGAATAAATGCTTTATATCTGATCGAGCCCCAAATTGGATACCCAGTCATCTCTCTACATCATGACCACCACTCAAAGGGAGAAGCCACAACCTCCAGTTGTGGTCAATCTACGCCATGATGCGACGAGTCAAGACAAAAGTTAGCTTGCCCCAAACATTCAAAGCTTACAGCATTGATTTGAAACTTGTTACATAATCATGGCACACCTACCAATCATATCCACTTCCACAGGAGAGCTATTATCTACACAAAATATTAAACTTTAATATACATGTTCTCGGCCGATACAACAGGACCGACCATTTGGCTTCCCAATTTGTAAACAGAGTATAGTACATCGTTTAACACAATTATTTTTGTTCCTTCTACTACTACAATCAACACCTCCGCGATACCCAACGCAAATCTACACATGGTGCAGCAGGCACTCGTGCGTAAAACTTTCTTATTCAACGCGAGGAGAAGAACTGCAGAATTAGTCTAAGTGGTGATTCGAAATTTGTACCTTCTGCCTTTTCTAACGTACCTAATCACAACAGCAGAACCACGAACACCATCACAAGGTTCTATACAAAAACAAACATCTATTTTTGCTAATAATTCCATCGCGCGACGTTGAGCGAGTGAGGAGAGATACGGGCGATTTCTGAACACCACACTGACGCTGGATTTGTCTCTGACGAGCCATCACACAAAACAAATAACACCTTGCGCAAGCGCCTCTCCTTAGCAATAGATTTCAAAACACCACAAATATAACAGTACAATAAAAACATTCATGCTATTAAAACATCGTTCGATAACTAGATTATAAAACTCTACAGAACAAGTGATAACACAGACGGTTTGTTCACGATGAGGCCTTTTAAAAAATCATATGTTTGTTATATGACAAAAAAAAAAATATATCATTAGATCATTATTCTAAAATTAAAACTGCAGCGCTCATTCAATCCAATGCCAATCCAGAGTCTCAAACAACCTTCTTTATTACTACCGGACAAAGGCGGATTTTTATGTGTTTACAAGCTTTATCAGTCTTATCAGAAGGAACAAACAACAATATTGTATCATAAATGAATTCCCTCACAAATTTCCCCGCATACACTTTTCTGATGCACACTCCAACACTCACAAACTACATATGCGACATTAGAGTACCTAGCAAAACACCTAATAACCACCTAAAGTAAGCATAATAAAAGAGAAAAGTGTTAAAAACAAGAACAGGAAAAGACGAATCGCACACAGAATTGAAACCATTTAA
Organism: Stictocephala bisonia; assembly: GCA_035578905.1. Taxonomy (NCBI): domain Eukaryota; kingdom Metazoa; phylum Arthropoda; class Insecta; order Hemiptera; family Membracidae; genus Stictocephala; species Stictocephala bisonia. The sequence continues at coordinate 8,111 of JAQJVL010009405.1, forward strand.
TCTTTACTGTGTACACTAACTTACACACACACACTACACCGTTGAACTACCTTCAACACCTAAGACAAAAAAAAACAGATATGAAAAACTTTGTGGCCATAAAATGGTATCGTCTCACTCTCGTAATATAGTTTTTTTTTCTTAACAAATAAACTCCTTTTTGTATCCCTTAAACTTATGTCTGATAATAATGAAGAGATGTCAAGAAGGTTACAAGAATGATTTCAATTATTTTGCTTCGAAAAATGACTAAGTACAATCTTACCGCGGTGAAATAGAAAAATTATTTAAAAGTATATTAAATTTTGGCTTGGCACAATTTACTTTAAATAAAGTTTCTTGAAGCACAGGTACTAAACTAAAAATATTTTGTATTTGGTTCTTTTGATTTCTTTAGTACATAGTTATTGATGCCAGAAAATTGTTCAAATGAAAGTTTAACGTACATTGTAATTTTCTATTAGTATACAAAAATACGTTTGAAAATATTTTTGTAACAGTTTCTTTTAAATGAATAATTCTAATTGAGAGTACATTTCTACCAAATATATTGTATTTATAACTTATCTATTATTTATTCCAATTATACTTTATACGTGGTTATCAATTACCAGTTCATTTACTGTTGGATACAAATTAAATCTGTTTTGTTGAAAAAATATTGCTTAAATGAATTAGGTAATAAATAATGGATATATAGGGTTAGTAAAAAGTTTGGATATAGGGCTTGATATTTTTATTATGAATCGGGCTACAGAATTAAAACTTTACAAATTAAATTGGAAGCTAATAATACATTTTTTTACTGTTCTCAGTCATTCTCTATCTCTGATGGGAGACGGCCCACAAAGAATTGGTAGATAATTTTAAATGTAAGCATAGGTTGATTTGCACATAATTTTAAAGTGCTGATCAAGCACAGAAGAATGCCGCAAATTGCACTTCTAAAGGATCATTCAATAAAAAAAAAAAAAAAATGGCTATGCAATGATTTTTAAATAACCCATAAAATTCTGCTGAAGAATATGGGATTGCTGAAATTAGTTTGATTTGACTACATTTTGAATTGTTCTCAGTGGTTTGTAACCATATAAATATAAAATCACTTATTTAGAATGTTATAACTTTATCCTGAAATTGTTACAAGTAAATAACCAACACCTTATTCGTACAGGGATCAAGGTACCCAAATGTGTTATATGTTATAAGAGAATCCGTCCCATTACTTTTAGTATGACACTGGTTGCAACTGTAAGATTCCTCTCTTGATTGTGATTTTTTTTACTTTTTTTTACTTTACTTTTTTTACTACCAAATATATTTTTATATTTACCAAATATATATTTACATTTTTCTTCAAATAAGTCTTAAAATTGCACTGTTTACAACTAACACATTTCTCTCTGTTATGAAATTTTGTATGTCTTATTAACTTATTTCTCTTATTAATTTCAGAAGAGCACTGCATAATTTTTACATCCAAATTCGATTTATTTTTCTGCTTATTTTTTTTTAAAGCACTCTTGGCAACAGTCAAATTCCTCTGAGACCGCTGCTTTGGACATTTTCATAGTTGTATCTTCTAACTTGTCTCTTTCCAAATATGTAACCTTTAACAAAGGAAACAAACTTTATCACAAAACCTCTTTCCTTTTATTAGTAATTTTTAACCAGAACAAAATATTGTGCACCACGGTCGATTGGACCAGGTCCATTTAATTTTGAAAGTGACTGTAATTTTTATGCGCCCAGACCACTCACCTTCCAAGTAGCTTTCCCCTACCTCTTCCTAGACACGCTGCCACACTGTCCATCAGTTTAGTGTTTGACGTTGACTGACTGCAATTGAATATTTCTCTGCCTGGTCTGAAGTCCCAAGCGACTTTTAAGGGCTTGTATGTAAACATCATAAATAACATGTAAATATGTTCAGAATTTGTGTCCAAATTATAAATGTATGGTTTATTAAATTTTGAGTTCCTTTGTCACAAAGTTTTATACCAGGTCTTTTAGACCGAGCGTGAGCAAATTTGATCATTTTTTGGTGCGATTAATCCAGGGTTAAGAGAGTTTGTTCAACTAAAATAAAGAGGAGTAAAAGAGTAAACATTTCTGAATATGATTGCTTTACGGAAGTTTGATTCTTGTATCTTTCCTCTTGAAATTAGTTACATTTTCAAATAACAATATAAAATTATTATGTTTAGTACAGACAGCATATACGTGGGACCATTTTATAGAATGGATATTTTGATGGCTCAGTAGTTGATGCTTCAGACTGCAAAGAGCAAGTTCTAAGGTTTGTATTTCTAACTGAACTGACTATCATTAGAGCAATCATTGAATTAAGTTCAAGGAATAGGCTTGTAGGCTCCTATGAACTGATGAGTAAAGATTTTTCTTTTACAGAGAAAAACGGAATATTTTCATTTCTGAGTACGTGTTCTGGAACATGCTAAATCAGAGGTTTGAACAACAACCTATATGAAACTGTGAATGCTATTTAGAATATTCTTGTCACTATTTTTTGTTTCTTAGTTTATAAATAAACTAGTACCAATTCTGAATTATTTATATTACATTTTTGTTAAACAAAAGAACATCGAAAGCAAGGGTTTTTTCAAACTGATCCAACCAAGACAATAAGTACAATGCTGCGATAAAGTTATAAATATGTTTCCCGGCAGATCAGATTTGTTCTAAAGATGGAAAAATAGACAAATTAGCTTATATAAAATTACACAAAAATTTTGGCAAAAAGCAAGTTTATCATATTAAAAGTATCAAGATTATGATATTTCCAAGATTATATTTAAAAGTAGACAATCATTCTGTAAATAAAGAGTTATACATAAAAGGATTTATAATTCAAAATGTTATTCATATATAATTAAAAAAACCAACACTGTGTATACATTGAAATTAGTATCTGTTCTTTTATTTTATAAGGAGAACACAACAGATATTTTAAAATTAGTCTTGTTATGCTTAAGTTAGAGTAGTATACATTGATAATGAATTAGAAACTGTATAAAATTAGTGAAAAAGTACAATAAAGCGTAATGTGATTATAATTTAAACATAAAGTCAGTTTAAGTGATTCATCTCCTACAATATAGTACATACAATAAACTAATAATAGACTTATGACTATATCCCAACAGCATGATCCCAGTAGATGCCCTGTAATGAATTCACACAGGTCAATTGACAAGGGCAAACCTTGATAAAGTAAATAACTATTACAAAACCTTAGAAAACACAAACTTGAAAATACCCCAAAACAAGGTAAAATTTAAAAGGGTGTTTTGACGCTTAACTAGACCAAAATTGAAAATTAAGAGCAAATATTGGAAAATGCCATCTACACAAATGGACAAAGAATGGCCAGAAAGAAATTGTGGCACTCTCCCAACTTAGAATACCATATACAATTTCACTTTGATCATGAAGATATATCATATTCTAACTACAAATCATTCTAAATGCATAAATCTGAAAAGCAGCCAATATGGATTCATTTGATACAAAATTAAAAAGATTCTGTCATAAAACATACAGAGGTATTCATAATAGATTACAGTATGTCTGTGGATCTGTAATAAAATCTAGTTTACGATGCCTTAAAAAATTTAAATAGTAAAAAAAAAAAAAAAAAAAAAACTGAAGACATATTATACACTATATTTGTTACTATAAGACAATAAGCACAATAAGCATCTATATATTAATTTATAAAACTAAAACAAGCATGTATGTTTTAAGATAGCTAAAAAGACTTTAAAAAACCAATATTTCTACTAGACATATTTCAAAATAATCTAACCTAAAAATCTTTGCTTTAAACAGGAAAATGATAGTTTGGCACCTATCAAAAATAAACTGTAGGAAGCTTGCTAAATAATTTGAGACTCTTTGCTTTAAACAGGAAAATGATAGTTTGGCACCTATCAAAAATAAACTGTAGGAAGCTTGCAAAATAATTTGAGAAACTTTCTAACTTGACAAAACCAAATAGAAAATAACAATTACTCAAAATCCCCAAAGCAGAATCCTTTCAATATTTCTGCTACGGCGTATAAAAACACAAAAAATTCAAGTAATATATTATGGTAACAATAGCATAAAAATCAACTGGAAAACTATAACGTACCTCTAGATATTATACTAAGAGAATATCATATAGATAGAAAAATGAATAATCAGTTCTAAATATCTATATGAGCATTTTTATTTGTACATAGTTTAATAATAATACTAAACATAACTCTAGCAAATGTCCTCTCTTATGTTACACATCCTGTTAGTCCTATAAATACCTGAACTCAGCTGAAAATTTATTGTACTTTGTGTAATCTTATTATATGATTAGTTAAACAAGTTTTGGTATTAGACTTATAAGAACACTTTCGGCAACCAAAAGGTTTCTCTTGTATGTATATTTTAAGTGTCTTGTTAAAGCTCTCTTGTGAGAAGTTTTATAAGGACAATGACTGCAACCAAAAGGTTTCTCTCTTATGTGAATTTTAAGTGACTTGTTAAAGCTCTCTTGTGAGCAGTTTTATAAGGAAAATGACTGCAACAAAAAGGTTTCTCTCCTATGTGTATTTTAAGTGACTTGTTAAAGCTCTCTTGTGAGCAGTTTTATAAGGAAAATGACTGCAACAAAAAGGTTTCTCTCCTATGTGTATTTTAAGTGACTTGTTAAAGCTTTCGTGTGAGATGTTTTATAAGGATAATGACTGCAACAAAAAGGTTTCTCTCCTATATGTATTTTAGGTGACTTGTTAAAGCTCTTGTGTGAGCAGTTTTATCAGGACACTGAATGCACCAAAAATATTTCTCTCCTATATGCATTTTAGGAGACTTGTTAAAGCTCTTTTTTGAGCAGTTTTATAAGGACACTAACTGCAACAAAAAGGTTTCTCTTGTATGTGTATTTTAAGTGACTTGTTAAAGCTCTTGTGTGAGCAGTTTTATAAGGACACTGACTGCACCAAAAAGGTTTCTCTCCTATGTGTATTTTAAGTGACTTGTTAAAGCTTTCGTGTGAGACGTTTTATAAGGACAATGATTGCAACAAAAAGGTTTCTCTCCTATGTGTATTTTAAGTGACTTGTTAAAGCTTTTGTGTGAGAAGTTTTAAAGGACAACGACTGCAGCAAAAAGGTTTCTCTCCTATATGTATTTTAAGTGACTTGTTAAAGCTTTGTTGTGAGCAGTTTTATAAGGACAATGACTGCAACAAAAAGGTTTCTCTCCTGTGTGTTATGTTAAAATATTTATTAAATGACCTTTCTGACCAGTTTTATATGGACATATAAAACTGCAATTGAAAGGTTTCTATTCTGAGTGCTATTTTAAACTTGATGTTAGAGAACCTATCTCATTACTTTTAATGTGACATTGATTGCAACTGTAAGAATCCTCTCTCGATTGTGATTTTATGTGTAATGTTACTTTTTTCTTCACATCAGTCTTAAAATGACACTGGCTACAATTAAAACACTTCTCTCTGTTATGAGATGTTGTATGTCTTATTAACTTATTCCTCTTGTTAATTTCAGAGGGGTACTGCATAATTTTTACATCAAAATTCGATTTATTTTCCTGCCTATTTTTTTAAAGCACTCTTAGCAACAGTCAAATTCCTTTGGACTGTTGCTTTGGACATTTTCATAGTTGTACTTCTAACTTGTCTTCAACCAAGTATGTAACCTTTAACAAAAGGAATATACTTATCTCAAACACATATATTCTTTCCACTAGTCTTTTTTAACTAGAACAAAATATTGAGCTTCAGAAAGTTTGCTGCACTCCCTTGCACCTGCTAAACAAATTTTTACGAAGTCCTATGCCTGTCCTTGGCAGTAATCGATCTATATTTTGTGTGATACCAATCTGCCTTACTGGATAGTTCAGTTTACATTATCTGAGTACCGGTCTAGTTTACTGGATGGTTCTGTTAATGTCAGTGTAATCTTTCTACTCCTATACTACCTGTAAATATTGTAAGTAGTATTTTTTATCATAGATGTAAGGGATAGCACCTTGAGAACTCTAGGTGAAACTGGACAAGGAAGGGTTGATGAAGACATCCCATGTGATAAAATGGACAAACGTAAAACATGTTCTAAATGCCCAGCATCAAAATAAAAAAAGACACAATACAACTGCATTCCCTTTGATTACTTGGTATACTGATAAACAAAGTCAATGGTCTTATACAGGCTGTTAACGAAGCCGAACGTCAACTAGAAATGGAGACACATCTTTGGAAACTGATTACCACGACTATTACAGAGCACGCCAAGGAAAAAGGAGGAAATAATTAGGAAATACGAGAGTACAATAAAAGAACAATGCTAAATAATAGAAGATATTAAAATGCATAATGCAGGACAGAGAATTGGCACTGTACTCTCTTTAAATACTGCAAAGAATAGTAGGACCCAAATAAACAACACTGAGCATTTCAATGAGAGCAAATCTCACCAGCTAGTCGAGATTGAACAAGTAAAAATTAGACTCAGAATGTTGGAAAGCTCAGTTGGCTGCTAACATGCAAGGTTCCTATACAAGAGGTTGTCTCAGATAAGTAAACATCCATATCGCGCAGGTAGCAATTACGTCACAAGGAGGCCTCAGCTGTGTTTTTTCTACCTTCACTGCTGTGAACAAAACAAAACGCAATAATGTAAAACATATGATATTCGTACTCTTGATGACAGTACATTCTGCGTTGTTTATATATTTGACGTAACTTTAATATTGACTGATTTTAATATTGATATAAATTAGTATTTACTAAGTAAGTATATTTCAGCAACACATGAAAAAAGATTATTTGCTGCTTGGAATTAATATTAAAGACCCGTAAATTTAAATAATTCTAAAATAATATTAAGAAAAATACCGTAATGGTTTTTAGTATCTAGTTTTAATTGTTTAGCACACTGTGATGGAGGCACAGAGCAAGTAATACACTTACTCTGTGGGTGGAAGTCTCCCTCTGACGTCACAACTCGGCTTATATAGACTTAATGAGAATGAGACAACCTGTTGTATAGGAACTTTGGCTTACATGCACTACAGCACAAACAAAAATAGAAGTTATGTGGCGAGCGCCACCCGCGGTGAAAGATGCAACTATCGCGTGCGCATGCGCGAGGATCTGGGAAGGGTGCGGCGTACGCAGTCGTGAGTGCAGTCATCGTCCGGAGTCAGCGCCAGGAAGAGGGAGAGTGAGTTTATCCAGCCCGAAGGGGAGAACTCCGGCCGCTCACTCGCCAGCTATGTTTTTAGAATAGAGCTTACTGAATTCATTATGACTAGATTAGGCTAAATTAACCATTAAGGGGGGGGGGAGTAGTTCCGCTGGGTAGGTTTTAATCAGTCAATTAAAATGTAGGGATTGGGAAGCCTAGGGCACGAGGGGATCGCAGCCAACCAGTTATTTTATTATTATATTTAATCTCTCAATTAACATCTAATTACATTACCCTTAAGGTAGATCACTCTTAGTGCTGATCAAAGCTGGTTGTGATTGTAATGCATCGTCAATTAGCACTCACGCGGCCAACACCATTGTACCAGCCCGCGCGTTTCTAACGTGGTGGAACAGGCGACGTTTATTAGTCAGCGATGATCTCACACGGCCTCTGGTAATTAACCTTTGCTATTCAATTCAATCTGTAACCGCGCATTTAATCCGGGTTCATTTTCGCCGGTTTCCCCGCAATTGGTAGCGCACATTATCATTTTCGTCGCCGTTCCCCGCAATTGGTAGCAGAGCGTTCAGAGAAAAAATTAAATATTTTTTTTTATGAGTGAAATAGCAGGGCGATCAGTTTTGGCAATAAATATAGATGTTTTATTAGTAAAAAGGTCGGTTAGCTTGCACGAAGACAAGCAGATACGGACATGTCGGTCACAGCACGGGCATGTCACGAGCATGTCGTCACGAGCATGTCGGCCGACCGGCAAACATGACTTTCACTCCTGGCAATCAACGATAAAGCAACAAATTTTCGAA
>JAQJVL010009406.1:0-16129 GCA_035578905.1 Stictocephala bisonia
ACCCACTTAACCCACTTGAACTGACTCAGTAGTTTTGTTATATATATATTACAAATAAATTATTTAAATATTACATAAATTTAATAATGGCAAGCTAAACCATGCTATAAACAATTTTTACATTACTGTAGTGCAGAATCAAAAAAAATTTAACCATTTTTATAAAACAGAAATACATGGAACCTTTAGTTTAGTTTGTTTACTTCTATCAAATTATTTTGAATGGTACCTATATTTTAATCCTATTTATCTTCCCACGATTCCTCGTACTTATTAATACCGTACTTTGTGCTTCAGTTCTTCAAAAATAACAGTTGTGGTAATTTTGTCTAGCAACTATTAAATTCGTGCATGCCTACGTTATGTATTACAAATGTATGCCTAAATATAATTGGTATTTAGTTTACGTAATCTTATATACAAATTAAAAACACGTTGCCTTAGACTATTTAGTTTGCATAAATATAAATGCTAGATTATATAGTTATTATTTACATTACTTTTGTGTATTCATGAGTGGGTGGTTCATCACCACCTTACATTTAACATAACATACATACAGTTTATGGTTAGGTTGATTGGTTCATCGCCACGATACATTTAAAACTGAATGTGTATAAGCACCACCATTCTTATATGTCTAGCTAAGATTTTAAAATTGGAAATTTACTTAACGTTTTATAATCAAACTCTTTTATTATATATCAATAAAATGAGTTAAATTGTATGTTATTTAAATTATTGTATATAAGATAGAGTTCACATATCATTGATTAATGTTAATTGTTTTGTTATATTATTGAATTGAAATTTGAAAAGATTAATTTAAATGTAATGTGTTTTTAATTGAATACTGTACAGTACGCAATAATTTTCGGATGCGGAAGTACATTTATTTATTGTTGTTTACAAGCTATTAATTAGCATTGGATTATTCATGATATGTAGATAGTATTTGGATATTTCTAATGGTTTTATTTTATTTAATAATTTGATACTATAAATAACCGTATTACAAACACCGATTTAATAACTTACTCTGTGTTTTTGTTGAATGATTTCATATTTTGCATTTCTTTTGTATTTCATATTGTGGATTGTATTTTGTATAATTACGTTATGTGTGATAGCTTTTTAAGAACGTTTGACTTTTAACAGTAATATTTAGTATCTAAGCATGTAGTATTATGTCTTTTCTTATTTAGTATGGGTTAAGAAAAAAATGTTTTAGATGTAGGCTAAGTTAGTAAGTACACCTGAAGACGGAGAAGTCTGTTATGCCTGTCGAAACGTTGTGATCGTTTTCTTAAACACTCAAAGCATTGTAAATCTCCAAATATTATCTACATCCAAATTTTATTGTATCACATCTATTATAACTTACATTTTTTGTAAACAAATTTAGCTTAACTTCTTGTGCTATACTAAATTCTGTAGTGTATCAACGAAAATGTACTGTTTAAGAATATTCGTTATTAGAAACTATCAGTACAATCACACGTTTTTGGATGAGTTGTGGTGTACACAAATTTTAAAAGCTTATATATTTGAATGAATTTTCAAAGCATGAAGGTTACAAAATGTTGAATTCAGCTCAAGGGGGACCTTAGTGTACTGCCATCAACTCCAATTGTGACTCTAAGAGAAATAAAGTACAGGGGAGGTTCTTACCTAGACTTCTAACTTTACAAAGGAGACATCATGTCAAAAGAGTTTCTTTCTTGGAACATTATTATTACAGTACATCTGAAAAGGTTAAGTTTTAGTAATAGATTTATTTACATAAAAAGAATGACTACTGAAATGCAGAAGTTTTATAGATACACGAGAAATTTCTTAGTTACTAGATATGATTTTAATATAGTGAAAACACTGAAGATTATATGGGAAAGAGTAGTATATGTATCATAATTAAGCAAGGTACCAGTTAAGTGGATGCCAACAAATTACTAAAACGTCTTCAAGAGGTATCATATTGAAAAGTCTAGCAACTATTATTGGGTATAGTTTTACAATGTTTTATTCAGGTATAAGTATGATACATAATTAGACTGTCTCAGAAATATCGTAGGTAAAATATACAATGAATTCGAATATTATTTAATGCTAAAGCTAATATAATTATACATATTTCGGTTTTTTCATAAATAGTGTGATTTTTCTCAATATATAGAGTACTGACACTAGCACGGAGTAATTAAAACCATTTTATATGAAATGTATGTTTTAAAATTACTTAAAACATTTCCAAAGTTTATTTCTAGGTATTATAAATGTTTAAACGCGTCTCATAACTAAATGTTCATCAGTATTTTAAAATGCTGTTTGTTTGTTAGTAAAATTTTAATATATATTGTGGTCTTTGATACAAATACAGCATTATTTTATTTGTACTTTTTAAGTGAAGGCATGTATATAGTAAAACCCGTTAACAATGTGATTGGGTAGAAGCATGCATAGAACCTTTGGCTAAAATAATAAGTAGTCTACTAGCTTGTTACGGTGAACTATGAACATGAATTATTAAAAACATTTTGTCTAATAATCTACTCTACCTATCCACTTTAATATTTCACGATCAAACGGTAGGTAATTTACATTATTTGTGTTCTAACTATTTCTGAAGGCAATCACTTTTATGTCAGTGTTTTGTTGGACAAATGTAATCGTCTCGTTGTATCCGCATTACTTTTAGGCCTGATTAGACAAATAATAAGTAAGAAAATTTATTTCTTAGTGTTTTGTTTCCAGTACGCTTTTAATGTCATGATTTTGTTGTAAATATTCCTCCAATTATCTCTAAATAGATCATTATGGAATAACGTTGCAAAAAAAGTAATAATAAATTACATGGATTGATTCCCAATTATATGCATGTATGTTTGGATTATAGAATTGGACTAAATGGAATCTGCGTATGAAATTGGGTAACTTTATATGTTTACGGTGTTACATTAAAGGTAATGTAGGGATGTATAGATCAAAACATATGTTTTTATAATTAATATATGAATGATAATATATGAATTTTATAATATAATAATTTTATAAGTAATATATGAATAAACGATTTTTATAGTTGTTTGTTACTCCTAATCATATCCAATCATAAATTAAATTTTCCAGATGGCATGTAGTATCTATTGAGCTTAGTGAGAAACCATTATTAACAATATTATATATCAATAAATAATATAAAATATATAATATATTAAATGATATATATATATATATATAAATTATAATGTACAATAATTAAATATATTAATTCTTAATAAATACTTTCTATATCTGCCAATAAAGGTTTTAACAAACAAATAAAAAGTACCTATTAATTCATGATTTCTTAAAATTTTACGGAACTGCAACATACAAATATATGAAATTTTTGTTTAAACATCCCAAATCACTACTGTGGACAAACTTTATCACTACCGTAAATGTATTACAAAAAGTCCAAGCTCGGGTTTATGACATAAAATTAAGACTGTGCGTGTGCTCATCTTTTATTCGGACTTTGGTGATGATACTATAACGACTTTGTTAAATAAACTTTGTTACATAAACTATTGTGTATAATAATTCATGTTATTATAAAAAATATATTTTGAATTATTTAAACAAATTACGTATGTAAACTTTGTAAATTTACAGCTTAAAATAAAAAAAATATATATATAGGGATCTATAGTACCCGTCAAACGTTTAATACCTTGACGCGTTAACTATATCATGAATTAGTATTGAGTAGTTTATATGTTCTGTATATATTTATTACCCTTATTCAACTATGTATTAGTAATAACGCAGGGTAAATTACATAGTCACTGTGGTATTGTTTGACAAACAATTCTTAAGAATTAACATAAATTAATAATATTACAAAGTTCCATTTTCAGAAACACAAATGAATAATGGAATACAGTGTTCAGTCTTGTTAATTTAATATGAAACTAGTTTATTTAAAACTGTAGCATAACGTAGGAGTAGGGAAGAGTGTTTGTTTGTGTAGCTCAATTGTATTTGTTGTTAAATTTAAATAAAGATTTAATTTTTTAATAAAAATATGAAATAACTTTTCTAAGGATATGTAATAAAGGATATGTATTAAAATAATATAAACTTACTTAAATATTACAGAAAATGTATTTATTTATTTATTTTTTTTAACTATTTTGAATACGTACACATTACCAGATTATCACATTTCTTTATTCACTAACTAATAACCTTTAAGTAGATCTAAAAACTACCTTTTAAGCTAAACTGTATTGGTATTTATATGCAAAATATAAATCCAATAATTTAAATTAATCAATCATACATGTTTGTAGTAGACAATTAACTAGATCAGCGTCATAATACTTAACCGTTTGTTTGTATTGAAAATAATATAATGTGGTATAAAGCAGTACTCTAGTCTTTAATGGTTTCTGAAATCAAGAAATTACTGGGTATGAGGTTATTTATAATTGGTGATTTAACGAACTTGCGTGTTCTCTCATAACCAATGTCCCCTCTATTTCCACATAATTACACTCGACACGAAGTAAACCCATGCTACAAAAGGCTGTATTTAGTATTGTAATTTAAATTAGGTAAACATAACAAATAATACTAAACGATATTATAATAATACATATTTTATTTCACGATTAATTGTGCTGTTGTATTTACTTTCTGCAAAACAGAAATACGTTAGTTTATAGGTATATAGAGTTAACAGTGTTACTATTATTAATTTAAAATAATAGGTGTATAATAACCAAGAAGAAAAACCAACTGATTGACTCAAACACATAGATATATGAAATTTTTATTTATGCTTGTATTTTATTTTATTTACTGAAAATAGAATAATCCAAAAAAATCGATAGTTAAACAATAAAACCAGAAGAAAATATCAATTTTTTATCTAATACAGGTAGTACATAATATGAGTTTTAATTTACAGCTAAATCGATCCAGTATAAATTAATTACGGTAAACCAGATGAATATGTTGATGTATACATTTATAACAACTTGTGAAAAACAGTTCAAATATTTACGTAATAAATATAACCCATAAATATTTGGCTTCAGAACCAAAATATGAAAACTGTGTGACATACTAAGCTGCAGATACAATAAAAACGCAAACAATAAATTCTGTCTTGGCTCACTGATATAGAGTTTATGGTTCTTAGTTATAGCAAAATGTGTAGTGATGATATTGTACCTGTGTTGATTCATGATTTCATATTGAATAATGTATTTTTATTTAATTTCTTTTTATATATTTAATCGTCTTTTAATAATTATTGTATAAATTTTATTAAGGAAGGTAGGTTTCTACTTAATATTTTAGCTAATTACGTGACGAAGTATTATGTTTTAACTATACAGAATATACTACCTTTACAGTAATTGGCAGAACATAAATTGTATTTTACATACAACATTTAACTATTAGTCCTATATACTCGTAAACTGAAATAAATAATAATTTGAATGATTGATTTCATGAACAGTACCTTTTATTTTTACAGTATGGATAATTTTGATCGAGATTGATTTGTAGCATTGTTCTTTGAAAAAATATTTCTCGAGAATAAGAACAGTTTCGATGAACACTGACTGGGTTGCTGACTCAACAATATTTCACTAGACACTAATTTAACACTGATTATTAAGGTTATCGCAGCACACTAATTAAAAAATCCAAACAACTGTAATTAAATATGTAAATTATGATCCAAAGGAATTCAAGTTGCTCGTAATATCGTCTTAAAGAAAATATCTATCGTAGGATAAATATGAAGTACCAAAATATAGTGTTAAAACACAATATTAAAAACAATCTATATGCTAGTTCACAGACAAGTTATTTGGCGAAATAGAGTTACAGATGAAGTAACTTAGGAATTTATGGGGAAAAGGCCAACATCCATATCCCTTGTCTAAATAGGCAGATGAAAACTGGTGCAGCCAACGGGTGTATACTTGAACGATTGTTTACTGACCAAGAAATATTAAATTTAGTTAAGAAATGTAAATGAAAAACAAATGCATGAAAGGAACCATGAACATTCGTGTAAAGTTAAATATATCTGAAGAATGTCTAAGCACAGAGATTAAAGGAAACGCATTGCAAACACAAACAACCACACAAGTGGTAGAGGCAAAAAAGTTAATGAAAGAAATGGACAGAAGAAAGGATAAAAATCAAAGTGAATAAACTCAATGAGAGGTCTTGTGGTTCTTGTTAAATTAATTTAATTAAAATAAACATCATAATTAAAACAAGCATAATATATAAAATATTAACACAAGAAACACTATACTTGTCTTCACTAATTTAGTAGAGTCTTAAAACATTGCAGCGCTAATGTATATAGGTTTTACAAGTCGTAACTTGCACGTAAATATGTCAAATACCAAAGAACATTTATCTTTGTAAAAACATTAATTAGTAATTGACAGTTTTTTTAATAACTGTTGATAAGTCATACAAGAACTATTTAAATACAACTATTCTGTTAGGTGTAATAGTTAAGTGATATTATTCATTTTACCAGTTATATATTATTCATAATTATTAAAAACTAACTATAGATAGATTACTTAATTTATAATATTTTAGATATATTATTTTTAATTTGCATAAAAAAACCTTTTGGATTTTATTTCCATAAAAGTTATCCAAAAGCAAAAATTATAAAAATAACTAGTTTATTATTATCTAAACATTTTGAAAACCCCGTTTCAATATATTATTACTAATTTAGATTAGACCATTAAAATAAAAAAATGACTTAACATCAAAACTTTGTTTAGGTTTAAAGAACTTATTGTAATAAAATGTGAAAATATGCTTTAACTGAATACTAACATATAGTAAAATTACCAACTCCTAACATTTATAAGACATTATAATAACTAATGTATTATATCTTACATGAAATCAATAATACTTAATATCCCAAAACATTGAACAGAATATAAATTAAATCTAATATATTCATACCAGTATATTAAGACCTCATAGTTATATACCATCTATTTGAATATATCTTTCCTATATCCAAATGGTTTTATTATTATAAAAACTCTAGGTCATTTACACAATAATAAAAAATACAACATTTAATATATTTTCATTTTGTTTTACGTTTAAAGCCAATAGAATTAATGAAAAAATTAGCTAATTTGTTCCGTTTTAACAAAATTGACAGTACTTGCGTTCTATAATAATTAATACGTGAATGACTTTGACGAGAGTTCGACAATAGGATAGATAGTAAGTGCATGCGAAAACATGGGTGAGAGGACTTGACCCTGTGCTAGCTCGACCTCTTACTTGCAAGAATTACAAAGATATCGGCTGCCTATATAACTGGACATGGTATATTCAAGAAATATCTGGATACAGCTGGAAAACGCGTTCACACTATTGAGCCATGAACCCCACCCACCAATTAAGTGGACTCGATAATAATCTTACAGTATTTACCGGTATGAAAAGGTAATATTTCCCACAAAATAAACGTATGTAATAAGAGGTAAAGTTGTAGCTTTTAATATCGTCGTTAACGTTTTCCCTCATCACTTTTCATGTTTTCATTGTACAATGAATATGAGGTTGACTTGTTTTTTAGATTGGGGTACAATGAATGTGAGATTGACCCACTTTGTCAAAATATTTTATAACTGATAACTAAGAAAGGATAATAAATATTTGCAATATATATTTATTTTGGAATATATCACTGTATACTATTTTATGTGCACTAGGAAAATGGTTATATAAAGGTAAATGTCACCTTATTCAATACATTACAACAAATTTTGGTATTTTATGAATACACAATATGCATAACACTTGTCATACAAGATCAACACAGTCCAATATAAATATCTGAATACACTCACCAAAACACAACAAAATTATTTTCAACCACGTTCACATTTCGTAATCTTCAATAATATTTTATATTTTAAAATTACACTTGTGGATGACTACTGGCATTCACTATCAATCAATTTACACCAAATACCTGTAGTCAGTCCTTTGCAATTTATGATTGTTACAAAATATTTGTCTTTCAACTGCTTGATTAAATGTTTATTAAAGTTTTTTACACAATTAAGATGATTAATTTTTTTATTAAATACAAATAAAACTATCAATTTAAAATTTTTAAAATGTTTACAACTTGAAAATGTTCAAATATTTCATAAAATACACAAATTGTAATGTAAAATAAATAATTGTAGCTAAGCAATGTACCGGGTCTTTGACCGGTACATTTTTTTTTTCGTTGTCTGCCAGGCTGCCTGAGATCGCTCACGCTCTGCGTTCCGCGTACTTTGGTAGCCGTTGGCCCAGTTCCGTTTCGTTCCGTGTTCCAGCAGCTTCGGTCAGGTTGGCCTGTCTGTTCAGTCTAGATTGTTCTAGAAGAGTTCTACTCGGCCGAACCTCCTTACCATGTTTGGCTAGACAAACTAAAACGTAAGTGTTCATTTTGTAAGTTTTAATATCTAATCACCCTTTTGGTGAAAATACTTTTGTTTAAATAATATTAATCGTTCTTACTTGTGTTTTCAGAGTTTTGTTAAATTTATATTCTTTGTCTAGATGTTTTAACCTAGGTTCGAGCCATGTGCTCATTGTTACCTTTTTGACTTTAATTGCTTTATTATCTCTGGTTTCATATTTAATAGTAGTTCTGTATAATGTTTTGTTGAGCCTTTTTAAGTTGCAGTTACCGATTTACCATCTTTTTGTTCATGGACAATAACCTAGCCTATCTTTAGTTTGATTTTCATGTTATGACAGATTGCTCATGTTTCAATAGCCTAGTTCTCAGTTTGTCATTTTTAGTTCCATATACGTAATTAATTCTTTTATAATTTGTTAATTTGTAATTTGTCTTAAATCTGTTTTCCAACATAATTTTTCATAGCCTAAAGTTAATCTCTCCCTCCAATCATGTATAAGTTTGTCTCTTCATGTTAAGTTTTGTTAAATCAGGCACCCTTATATTTTTAGTTGTTATGTGTAATATTTTGTTGTGATGGCTGGACTGTATTTGATGTGCTGTGTGTTGTGCCTTACAGTCCAGGGTCCTCGAGTGGGACATTTTCCCTCAGCCGGTCGTCCGGGCAAAGTTCTACCATCCACACTGCCAGCCTGGCCTGAGGACCATGTATAGAGGCCATTGGTGACCCTGCTGCCCCACCTACATCTTTGGGTATGAGTCTTCTGTCCTCAGGTCAGTGCTTTCCATCTTATTTTCCCGGCGGCTGAGCTGGGGGGGGTTTTGTTGGTGCATCGTTTAAAAGAAAAAAAAAGAAAAAAAAACAAGTGCATAGAAAGAAGAAAAAAAAATGTTTATGGATATATTTATGTGGCCTAGGCCTAAGACTGAACAGTGATTAATGCAACACAGCCATTGGGGACATATTTATTTATTAAAGAAAGAAAAACTTTAAATTACACAAAGAACGTTCGCTGTTAATATTTATTGTTATTTATTTTTAATTAGTTTATTTTCTTGTTACATTTGTTTAGATTTTTATATTTGTTAGGTCCCCATTGTTAAATCCTGTTATTATTGATTTATATGCTTAGGCCTAGTTATTGTTATTTATTTTTTTTGTTAAGTGTATTAGGGGGGGGTTTTGAAGTGAATTTTTACTCGAACGGTACCGTGTTATATTTTCTTTTAAATTATTTAATTTTTAAACTTTCACCAAAAGGGGATTATTGTTCTTTTGCTTAACTTTTAATTCGGAGCTGCCCAGGGATTCCGGCTTACTCCCTGGCCCGGTGGAATCAAGGGATTCGGGCTAAATTGCCGGTTTAAATGTTGTGATCCAAAAGTTTTCTAAATTTTCACTTTTATTTGGGGCTTAATATTTTCTTACGTTTTGGGGTGTCTCAGGCTAAACTGCAGATAGGCCATACAGTTGATTAATTGTTAAATTTTGGGTATTTGTAGAGTTTGTGGTATTTATAGCGTTTGTTATTATTGTGTAGTATCTTGGTAATTTTAGTGTTTGTTATTATTTATTTAAGTGAAAATTTATATCGTGGCCTTCTGCCGTGTTTGATTTATTAAATTCTTGCTTGCCTGATAATAAATTTAGTTTTGCTCAGCTGCCGAGTTTTATTTTGACCCTCCAACTGCCACCCGTGATCCCATCGCTCGACTTGTTTTGAGCCATCCCCCGGTTGGCACGCTTTCCAGCTTTGGTGGGGGGATGGGTCTCAATTGGTAGCAGAGCGTGGATTTCAGCAGAGAATTTATTCTTCAGACTGATGCCTCCTCCTCCGCCATTGCTGCTGTTCTTTCTCAGGAGTTTGATGGGGTCAGGCAGCCCATCGCTTTTGCTTCGAGGACGTTGTCTCACCAGGAAAGGAAAGCTTCTCCCATCTATGAGTTAGAGTGTCTGGCTGTTGTCTTCGGTACGGACAAGTTTCGGCGTTTCTTGGAACACGCTGAGTTCTTGCTGGAGACGGACAATCAGGCACTGTCTTGGCTTCTTGCCCATCCCAGACAGCTTGGGAAAATTGGTCGCTGGGTGGTCAAAATTTCTGCCTTTAAGTTCCGAGTTCAACATCTTAGGGGTACCCAGAATGTCATCGCGGATGCTCTTTCCCGCATGTACCATGAACCCAGTGATCCACCGACTGAGGCTGTTGCTCAGTGTGGTGCTGTTCTTCTGGATTTTCCTCTGGCTTTTGACGACCTACTGTCCCATCAGCAGAAAGATCCTGAGCTGTCAGTCATCTTAGGTGAGCTTCAAGAGGGAGGTGCCCACCCTCCCTATTTTCTGTCCAAAGGGGTACTCTGTTGCCGTCCTCGACAGAGGGGTGAACCCCGTGTAGTGCTGCCTAGTCATCTAGTACCGATGGTCTTTCAGTATTATCACTCTTCCCTTGTGGGCGGTCATCTTGGCATTCATAAGACCATCGCTAAGATTCGTAGGTACTTCATCTGGAAGGGCATGGACCGGGATGTTGCTGGCAGAGTGCGGGCCTGTCACCTGTGCTCTCTCAGCAAGCCTAGTCAGAATGCAAGGTTAGGGTTGTTATCTTCTGAGGTGGCCGAGCGTCCTTTTGAGAAGGTGTTCATCGACTACGTGGGTCCTTTTCCCCGTAGCAAGTCAGGTAGCTCCTACCTACTTGTTTGTGTGGATGCTTTCTCGAAGTTCGTTTGGCTTTTCCCACTTCGGAGTGCTACGGCTAAGCTCACCATCCGTGCTCTCCAGTCCCAACTCTTCCAGCACTTTGGTGTGCCTTCCACTCTTGTGTCCGACAACGGTAGCCAGTTTACCTCACATGAGTTTCGTAGGTTCTGTTTTGGCAATGGTATCAGGCATGTGACTACCTCTCCGTATTACCCACAGCCTTCTCATGCAGAGCGGTTCAACCGCAATCTTCGGTCTGCCCTTATTACTTTCCATGCTGAGAAGCAGAACACCTGGGATGAGAGTCTCTCTTGGCTCCAGCTTGCCTTTAATTCTTCCAAGCATGAGAGTCACAATGCCACTCCCTTCGAGATTCTACATGGCTACCCTCCTAACAACCCTTTGTCCAACTTGTGGAGGCTAGAGGATCTTCTACCTACGCCAGGTGCCACTGACGTAGTGTCCACGTGGCGGGCTGCTCGGCGCAACCTGCTACGTGCTAGAGAGAGAGTGAGGAGGAGGTATGATAAGGGTCGTACTCCTAACCCTTTTCAGGTTGGAGATCTGGTTCTTTGTCAGGCTCACCCGGTCAGTTCGGCCGCGGAACGAAGAGCTGCAAAGTTGTGCTATCGGTGGTCTGGTCCCCACCGCATCGACAGGTTTTTGTCACCGGTGACTGCTCTGCTGGTTGATCCCCAGTCAGGCAGGGTGTTCAGGAAAGCCCATGTGTCCCAGCTTAAGGCTTTCCGGGGAACGGTTGATCCAGGAGTTGGTGTTCCTGGGGGTTTCTTGGGGCAAAGAGATTGATCACCTCTGCGCCCTAGGTGGCTGTTCTGAGAGAGTCTCCTTTCTCTCTTTTCTGGTCGGGCCCGACCGTCAGGGTAGTTCGCTCCCTGTTTGAGGGGTTTCCCCTCTTAGTTTCTCTTTGGCGTCCTTGGAGCACCACTCTTTGGAGGTTTCTTCTTCTTCCTCTTGGTTCCCTGAGGTACCGAGTTTTCTCCCCTGCCTGGGTGTGTTGAGGTTTTGCAGAGGGAGGTTGTACCGGGTCTTTGACCGGTACAGTTTCGTTTTTTTCGTTTGTCTGCCAGGCTGCCTGAGATCGCTCACGCTCTGCGTTCCGCGTACTTTGGTAGCCATTGGCCCAGTTCCGTTTCGTTCCGTGTTCCAGCAGCTTCGGTCAGGTTGGCCTGTCTGTTCAGTCTAGATTGTTCTAGAAGAGTTCTACTCGGCCGAACCTCCTTACCATGTTTGGCTAGACAAACTAAAACGTAAGTGTTCATTTTGTAAGTTTTAATATCTAATCACCCTTTTGGTGAAAATACTTTTGTTTAAATAATATTAATCGTTCTTACTTGTGTTTTCAGAGTTTTGTTAAATTTATATTCTTTGTCTAGATGTTTTAACCTAGGTTCGAGCCATGTGCTCATTGTTACCTTTTTGACTTTAATTGCTTTATTATCTCTGGTTTCATATTTAATAGTAGTTCTGTATAATGTTTTGTTGAGCCTTTTTAAGTTGCAGTTACCGATTTACCATCTTTTTGTTCATGGACAATAACCTAGCCTATCTTTAGTTTGATTTTCATGTTATGACAGATTGCTCATGTTTCAATAGCCTAGTTCTCAGTTTGTCATTTTTAGTTCCATATACGTAATTAATTCTTTTATAATTTGTTAATTTGTAATTTGTCTTAAATCTGTTTTCCAACATAAGTTTTCATAGCCTAAAGTTAATCTCTCCCTCCAATCATGTATAAGTTTGTCTCTTCATGTTAAGTTTTGTTAAATCAGGCACCCTTATATTTTTAGTTGTTATGTGTAATATTTTGTTGTGATGGCTGGACTGTATTTGATGTGCTGTGTGTTGTGCCTTACAGTCCAGGGTCCTCGAGTGGGACATTTTCCCTCAGCCGGTCGTCCGGGCAAAGTTCTACCATCCACACTGCCAGCCTGGCCTGAGGACCATGTATAGAGGCCATTGGTGACCCTGCTGCCCCACCTACATCTTTGGGTATGAGTCTTCTGTCCTCAGGTCAGTGCTTTCCATCTTATTTTCCCGGCGGCTGAGCTGGGGGGGTTTTGTTGGTGCATCGTTTAAAAGAAAAAAAAGAAAAAAAAACAAGTGCATAGAAAGAAGAAAAAAAATGTTTATGGATATATTTATGTGGCCTAGGCCTAAGACTGAACAGTGATTAATGCAACCCAGCCATTGGGGACATATTTATTTATTAAAGAAAGAAAAACTTTAAATTACACAAAGAACGTTCGCTGTTAATATTTATTGTTATTTATTTTTAATTAGTTTATTTTCTTGTTACATTTGTTTAGATTTTTATATTTGTTAGGTCCCCATTGTTAAATCCTGTTATTATTGATTTATATGCTTAGGCCTAGTTATTGTTATTTATTTTTTTTGTTAAGTGTATTAGGGGGGGGTTTTGAAGTGAATTTTTACTCGAACGGTACCGTGTTATATTTTCTTTTAAATTATTTAATTTTTAAACTTTCACCAAAAGGGGATTATTGTTCTTTTGCTTAACTTTTAATTCGGAGCTGCCCAGGGATTCCGGCTTACTCCCTGGCCCGGTGGAATCAAGGGATTCGGGCTAAATTGCCGGTTTAAATGTTGTGATCCAAAAGTTTTCTAAATTTTCACTTTTATTTGGGGCTTAATATTTTCTTACGTTTTGGGGTGTCTCAGGCTAAACTGCAGATAGGCCATACAGTTGATTAATTGTTAAATTTTGGGTATTTGTAGAGTTTGTGGTATTTATAGCGTTTGTTATTATTGTGTAGTATCTTGGTAATTTTAGTGTTTGTTATTATTTATTTAAGTGAAAATTTATATCGTGGCCTTCTGCCGTGTTTGATTTATTAAATTCTTGCTTGCCTGATAATAAATTTAGTTTTGCTCAGCTGCCGAGTTTTATTTTGACCCTCCAACTGCCACCCGTGATCCCATCGCTCGACTTGTTTTGAGCCATCCCCCGGTTGGCACGCTTTCCAGCTTTGGTGGGGGGATGGGTCTCAGCAATTATTGTAAATACTTAAATAGAAAATGAATTTTGGACATACATATCTAAGACATGGAAAAAAAACAAAAACCGAATATAATTGTTGTTATAAATAAGAAAACTTCTTAAAAAATGTTACTCACTTCTTACTAAGTTACACAAAACAAATATTACAAATACAGTACTAAACAAGAGGTCGGGGCAAACTCATTTGTTACACATGAAGCATTTTCTTCATGTCGTTTTATTCCAAGGCCTGCCACAGACGACGCATTGGCCTCGGTCTGCATTTCGATGCCGTTTAACCACTGTCTTAGTTGTTAACGTTCTCTTCCCGACATAAATAACATAATAAACTACACAAGACAAGCTAAAAACAAAATATTAAAAAAAAAAAACTAATATGAGAAAAGAAAACTAATAACAGCAAATAAAACGCTGTAACTGATTTGGTCGCGCAGATGACAGTTGTCATCCACCACTGAACAATTTTCACAAAAAAACCTTCTAAACATGAAAAACATTCCCACTCGGAGTCTAAACTGGTACTTACGTTTACTATACTAAATAAAGGAAAGGTATACGACCGCTCAAGGATGTCACTGTCATCAACCATTTACAGCAACAAAACAAATTCCCCTGGATGACTAAACTTCTTTTTCTGCTACTACCAAATATAAACTTGGAATATTTATATAATATTTGAGAGCCTTTTATAGTGATTTATAATGGTTAAAATAGAACAATAGGATTTTTACAAACTAACAGAGCAAATATAATAAAGTAATAATTTTATAAATTAAAAAAATATTCGATTATTACATTAATCTTGTATATTTGTCTGTATAGTTGAATGTTATATTTTTAAACAAACAGATACTATCAAGCAGCTTATTTGTATTAATTAGTTGGCAGTAAATTGTTAAATATATTTATAACTAAAGCTGTCCCAAACGAAACAATTTACCAAATGCACTTGTGTATGAATAAAATAAATTATAGATTGGCAATAACATCACAACTTTATTGGAAATCCGTTTAAAAGCGATTAAGTTTGACAGATAGCTTACTATTGTAATAATGTATCAATCTAATGATTGTAGTGATATATAGTAAGAATTATTTCTTATTTTGTACAAACGGATGGGCTATTACGGAATACACTTATATAAACCAGAGCTAACCCACTGTACAAACAGATGGGCTATTACGGAATACACTTATATAAACCAGAGCTAACCCACTGTACAAACGGATGGGCTATTACGGAATACACTTATATAAACCAGAGCTAACCCACTGTACAAACAGATGGGCTATTACGGAATACGCTTATATAAACTAAATCAAACCAACTGTCCAAACGGATGGGCTATTACGAAAGACTCTTATATAAACCAAATCAAACCCACTGTACAAACGGATGGGCAATACAGAAGACTCTTATTTAAACTAAATCAAACCCACTGTACAAACGGATGGGCTATTACAAAAGACTCTTATATAAACTAAATCAAACCCACTGTACAAACGGATGGGCTATTACAAAAGACTCTTATATAAACTAAATCAAACCCACTGTACAAACAGATGGGCTATTACAAAAGACTCTTATATAAACTAAATCAAACCCACTGTACAAACAGATGGGCTATTACAAAAGACTCTTATATAAACTAAATCAAACCCACTGTACAAACGGATGGGCTATTACAAAAGACTCTTATATAAACTAAATCAAACCCACTGTACAAACGGATTGGGCCCCCATTACAAAAAACTTTTAATAAAAAAAACCCCCCCACAAACCTTTTCAAAAACCCAAAAACCCCCAAATTAAAAAAAAAAGAGGGGCTTTAAAAAAACCCCTTTTTAAAAAACAAACCCCCTTAAAAAAACAATTCCCTTTTTTAAAAAAAAAAAAAACTTCCCTTTTCAA
>JAQJVL010009407.1:0-16148 GCA_035578905.1 Stictocephala bisonia
TATTCACAATAACATACTTCGTGCAGTAACCAAGATTACGTTGGCCTACCTCCCATTAGACTCTAGTTTAGATAAAGAAACAATATTTCTAATGAACAATAGTACACTTATTTATTTCAAGAACAACATTAATTACAATATTTTATACAATTCATATATAACAAAGGGAAATTTACATATTATTAGTAACAAAAATGTCGTTTATTAAAAAAAACTTTTTTTTCGAAAAAAATCATAATTTTCGAAATAAAAGTTTAATTCGAAAACTAATTAAACTGTATAACAGAGAAAATAACTAAACACACGTGAAATAATGAAAACGTCTAGGTAGGATACATGTTCCTAAAACTAACTAAATAAATAACTCAGAAAGTAGGACAACCTTTACAAAGATTTAGTTCAAGATAAAAAATCTATAAATATATTTAATATCACTTACATGAATATTATTATGTATAACTAAAATGGAATGACTGATTGTGTGAAAAAATTAACTTAAAAACACCTTAAAACTTTCAGATATACAGACCAATAATAACTACACTAAAATTATTGCACACATATTAAAAACATTAACAGTTTTTTGTTTCGCGTTATTAAGCTACCTTAACTACATATTTGAACCAAAATTTAATTTTTAATTATATTACTAACATGTTTAAGCATGGACATTATATAAATGACAGACACGCTTATTAATTAAAAAACACGATTCTGGAGTTAAATAACTATTTCATGAAGTCTTTAAGCTAAAGTTTGAGTAAACTTTATATATATAATTAAGAGTAACTGGAGAATTATCAAACACTTAATAAACACCAACTTACTTAGTAAAACCCTTAGTTATATACACCTACAGTAAAATTAACTCTAATAGGAATATTTGCTCTGTAATTTGGTAAGTTAGTGAGGCCAGCAACCACTGCTGGCTTAAACTGCATTACATTTAAAAGGGAATCACTGGATCGAATGGGAAATATATTTGTGTGTAAAATCAGTGGTTATACATAGCAAAAGCAATCACTCCACAAAAATGGAAGAACCATTAGAGAAAGACAATGACAGCCGTGATTAATTAAATCAAAGTGGGTAGCCAACCAACTTGACAGAACAGCTGGTCATCTGGAAAGGAATACATTGTGCCAGTTAGATTGACTATCATTTAACAGTTTGGGATAGGAAATAAAACATACTAATTGTGGAATATACTAATTCTACTAACCATGTAGGTGAAACCACTACTAGGCTTGTATGTACACTTCAAATCACCTGTTATAAAGTGAGTGTATAAGACATTATTTTGTTCACTAGTTGATAAAATACTAGCGTAGTACATATATGTTAATGTAATTATTTCTGATAATGATAATGGATAAGTTAAAAAGCGCCAAATCAGTCACATAAAGACACTTCTCAATAAATGTTAGTTTGAAAATATTAAAAACGTCTACAACTGTTTTAAATTGAAGACTATTAAAAAGAAAAAAAATATAACTGAATCAAGTGATTGTATAGTATTCACATTAATTGAATTAATAATACAAAATAAATATATGGTCTGTTTCTACTAAAATATTTATTACCCATCATAAAATACCCACAGTATACAGTATATGTATGTAATAAATGTAATAAAAGTAATGTACTAATCTATAATGTATATAATATACAGGGCAGAAAAAATATGAAACGCTTTCACAACTTTTGTATGACTTCACTTGCAAAAGTGAAATTTTGTACATAATCATGGTAACAAAGGACATATTTTTTGAAGCCATTAGCGGCATTTCATCTTTTCATAGTGATGGCCCATGAGAAGTTGATAGAAAATCTTCAACGTAAGCCTAGTTCGAGTTTGGTATCAAATGAAAGGTCAATTCAAGAGAATTTAAATTCCGCAAACCGGACTTCGAAAGGTTTACCCTTTACAGAGTAGCGGTCATTAAAACTTCAAAGTAACTAATTGGAACAATATTCTATCTCCACTATTTAACGGTTTGAAGTAAATTATTCTGATCGAAATTATACTTTATGGAACACAATTATTAAAAAAATTAAATTATCAAATTATCTGAGGAAAAAAATAACGTTGTTGTGAAAGAGTTTCCATTTTTTTTTTCATCCCGTATAATGTACTAAGGTATAAATATTTTAATAATGTAATAAATAAAACTGTAAAAACCTGAACTTAAAACAGATCAAACACACTTTAATAATTTCTTCTGATTCAAATAAGTAAAAACAAAAAGAAAACAAACTGAGCATATGACATGAATAATTAGGAATAAATAATCACTAACTATATTTATTGTCTGTTTTGAATGTTAATCAGAAAACTTTATTTCACTTACTTCGGTTCATTTTATAGACATGTTTTTCAAAACCTGTTTAGTAAATATAGTTAGTTTGTGCCTTATTATCTTCCATAATAACTTTTAAAATATGAATATTGTTTATCCATATTAATAATAAAATATATTTAACAATAAAGATGTTAATATAAAAGAGCTAAAACAGTACTTTCACCACAAACTGTTATGAATAATGGACGTGTTTTAAACATTTTAGGTTGGATAAATAATAAAAATAAAGAATCATGAACTAGCGGTTAATACCTAACCAAATAATAACAATCAGAGAGTTTCCCTAGAAACGAAGACACCTAAATAATGTCGAAAATTATACACTTCTGTAAATGCAAATTTATGACATTAATATTTTAGATTGATTTACGTGATGCCATTTAATTAAACAACTGTTATTTATCCAAATAATACTAACTAAATATAGACTTTTTAAAGGCATATATAAATACATTCTATATAATAAACGTATTAAAGACAAAGCTATCGGTACATTATTTTTTTTAGCCATAGTGGTACACTTTTATAGAGGGTTTAGCTGTACAAATAACTTTGTAATTAAAAAGTAATTTTTTTTAGTTTTTGTGTAGACCAATTGACAGAGTTATTGTTATGGAAACAAGAGTTATTTTAAGGGCTGTGTCTACCATTTACAATTGGAATTAAAAAATGATGATATGATATAAAATATGATTTAAATTAACTTACGATGTCAACCGGTCGTATAGTTTTGTACCGGTCATATAGTTTTGTACTGGACGTATAGTTTTGTACCGGTCGTATAGTTTTGTACCTGTCATAGTTTTGTACCGGTCATATAGTTTTGTACCTGTCGTAGTTTTTTTACCGGTATATAGTTTTGTACCGGTCGTATAGTTTTGTACCTGTAGTAGTTTTGCACCTGTTGTAGCTTTGTACTGGTCGTATAATGTTGTACCGGTCGTATACTTTTGTACCTTTCGCTGTTTTGTACTGGTCGTATAGTTCTGTACCGGTCGTATAGATTTGTACCAGTCGTAGTTTTTTACCGGTCGTATAGTTTTGTACCAGTCGTATAGTTTAGAAAATATCGTCATGAGTAAATATAAAAACCTATATACATGTTGATAGTAATAATAATACATTTTACTAAGTTAGGAAATAACCAGCTTTTGGGTAAAAATCTTTTAATAGGCTACATACTTTTGGGTAAGAATCTTTTAATAGGCCACATACTTTTGGGTAAGAATCTTTTAATAGGCCACATACTTTTGGGTAAGAATCTTTTAATAGGCCACATACTTTTACTTATAGCTTGGTATATTATTCAAGGTCACAAGTTAAGTTTATTAATCATTATTAAGGGTTTTCAATTAGAATTATAGCACTAGACTTTACATTTAAAATGACATCAATGAAAAAAAATTAACAGAAGGTAATTGTAAAACAAGAGGTCTTAGGTATATCATGGATAACGCAATATAAAAACTATTAAACCATACTAATTAATATTTTACTTTAATTGGATTTTCGTTGATAATTTAACAACTATAAACATTAAAAGAAAAAGTTTATTCTTACATTATTACTTATGAGACGCCGACACAACGTTGTACGTATTTTAGGCGAATATGAATGATGTGAGTGTAGGATGTGTGTGGATGAGTGTAGTCTGGCTACTAACTGAGTTCAACTGTTCTTCAGAAAGGGCAATTTAATAATAGCCAACATTCTTACATATGAGACGCCGACACAACGTTGTGCGTTTTTAAGGCGAATATGAATGGTTTTATGAGTGTAGGATGAGTGGAAATGAGTGTAGTCTGGTTACTAACTGAGTTCAACTGTTCCTTAGAAAGGGCAATTTATTAATAGCCCAACAACCAGGACAACTAAGTAGAATCTGACCTACACATACACCTTTAAGTAGAATCTGAACCACGTATTATTGGTCTGATTTTGAGCTAACTGACAAGTTTGACACTCAGTTTTCTCCCCTACACAACATCAAAACCTTGATTACCATCTAACATGGACACCATTAAAATATACATTACAGTTTAAATATTATTTTTTGAATATTTTAAGTACTTCAGATGTAACTTAAAAATATACTATTGCTTATTTCGTTGATATATATTTGATACTTAGTATTTCAAATTTTACAGCTGATTCATACAATATTTATCAAAAACTGGGAATTAACGGTGGCTATTTTATAAAAAATACAAAACAGATTAACAACTAGTGATTTTAATGACGAGGCAATGAAGAAGGGTTATTTTTGAACAGAAGTTCACTAAATTTACAAAAGCACACTTGTGGTACAGAAACAATGTAAGGGATCAAGACACCCCATTGAGGTATGCCTTGTCTCTAGCTAGGGGTCGTGTTCAGCGTAGGCTTACAATAACTTGACACCAGCTGAATAGAGAATTAGGTATTCCCCCAACAAACTTCAAGTCAAACCAAACTTGATAGTCACTGTTTCTAATTTAGGAACCTCCTTATTTTGATCCAATTAAAACATTATGAATATTGAAGAGAGTAATTACGTTCGCTGTTTTATTAAATTATTTTCTAAATCACTGTCTATAGGAGATTCTTATTTGACCCACGATTGTTGTATAAAAAATAAAATTCCAGATTCACCATATATTTAAAAGCCTATACAATGGATATCGATGGATGATAATTAAATATTAAAAATTGTTTTTATAACAGACATACTTTTAAAATAAAACTTTGCAAAAATAGAGACAAAAATAAATTAAAAAAAGAATTAAAGCTAAACATAAGAATGAAGCAAATAATACTAACGAGGAAAGATTTAAACTACGTTTATTTAGGCCTATGTATTTCTGTTTCGTTTGGATTTTAACTTATATTGTTTCACCTTCTATAGAGAAATAAATAGATCTGATACTTACCATTGTTCCTTTTTTTAATCATTTAATTTTCTGATCACACCATTCTTGTTGGATATTCCTGTAATCTAGCCACTTTGGGTAGGAAGACGATATTTTCTAAATCAGCTGTTTTGTATGTCTCCTTAACTATTAAGCTTGTTGTCTGTAACCTACATTGTCCTTTCAATAACTATAGATTTAAAAAAAATCCGAACATCCTACTTTTATTAAGAGGTTCAGGTGGTTTTGCCACAAACCTATGCCTATATTCCCTTCCACTCTTCTAATATCTCCAACTTGTTTATTCGCTATGATAATAACAACATACAATATATTATTCTGTAACTACTCACAATATCCATTAAATAAAACAAGTGGAAATATATGTTGGTCTTCTAACATTTTTCTTTTATATTACTTTCAGTAGAAAAATATCTATGATATAATACGAAACAGTTCCGAAACATTAGTTACATGTTTAGGTAAACTAATTGTATGTTATATGTAGGTGGTAGGTGTGGTGACCGCAGTGTCTGCCGTGCGTGGGAGAGATGGGCGGGCCTTCAACGAGCCAATTAGTGACAAGGAAGTCATCGTCGACCACATGGACATGGACAAAAGTCAATACTACGAGCAGAACTTCACCACCAGTAAGTCAGGGATAAGACCATGGAGATGTATGAGATTCTATAAGTTAATATTACCTCTCTCGAATTATGACATTTTTATATAAAAAATTGGTAAAAATATATAAATATATTCAATTAGAATGTATCGCAAAGAAACTAGATTTTTACCAAATAGTTAGAGAAAATCCAGTTTTTGTTTTTGTTTTTGGCAACTTTATTCGATGTTTTTTATGCTGAATTAACCACAATACTACTTTCGTGGCGAATCACGTACTATGGGCGATGATCGTACAAACAAGACTAACAACACAATTATTTATTATCGACAGCGGTATTAGAAGTTTACTTAAACAGCTGATACTGGCAACAGTGCTACCAACATCAATTTACCTGTGCTAAAATAGTAACACATTTGTTTCAATTTCTTTGTTATATCGGGAAAAAATAATAGCTAAGGTTGTATTTTCCAAATGTATGTAGTAATATTTGCAAATTAGGTCATTTTTTGTTCGCATTTAAAAAAGTTGTTTCTCAATGGTAAACTCCATAAGGAATCTGAACACTTTGAGCTCTCATATATATGTACGAGCAGCTCTCGTACGTTATTAAGCAAAATACAGTATTGGAAAACTGCCCAGAATAAAAAAGTCTTAAAATTACTATTTCTATCTAAAAAAATCATAATGTATAGGGTGTTCCATAAGAAAACCCAAAGTTTACCACCGTATTGGAAAATGGCGGCCGTTTTTATAAATTTGAAATATGTGTTTTTAATCGTCTCTAAAAACAAGGTTAGGTTTCCCATTCAAAGTTTATTGTCAGAAGTATGGTTTCCAAGATCACAATGGAGGCCCATTAAAAAAAAACACCCTGTATCTATATTTTGGGTTCATAGGCTAATTTTTTGAAATCCATTAATTACTTACTTATCCTGTAGTATATCATTATGTTTTATAACTTAAATAAAAATACTCATTTAATGTTGTTAGTGGCAAATATAGTATAAGCATACATTACTTGTGTTGGAGGGGTGCAATAAATATGTTCTCAGATTCCTTGAAATGTTTAAATTAAATTGTCCTAGTGTTTATTACTATTTTTCATGTTAAGATAATCATTTTGCAAGGAATAAAACGTTTTATAGTCAAATGAACTAATTAAATGAAGTTTATGATAGTTATCAATACAAGCTTAAATTTGATTACCTGCTACGAATGATTGAAGTTTAACTAACTAACTAAGTAACTATATACTAGTCTTGCAAAAGTATCTCTTTGTATTTAAAGTCGATAAGATTTTACACAAATGATTTTATACGATTGCATTTTATCTAGAATTCCGTATAAAACCTGCATTTTAACAAGTAATTTTGTTTGTTATAGTGTCCTACATATATGGATACGAGGTTGGTCGGAACGGTCAGTTCCACCACGAAAACAAAGGACCCGACGGAGTAGTCTACGGTTGTTACGGATTCATCAACTCAGAAGGAAGGCTCTTAGCCACGCACTACGTGTCTGACGGATGGGGCTACCGTACAGTTGATCCTGGAGAAACAGTGGAGCTCTTCCTTGAAGAACACCACGTCCACCAACCAGAGGACGAGAGTATCAATGCAGTCGAACACCATGAACACCACCATGAAGGTAGACTAACGCCTTGGGAAGAACTCTATTTTCCAAGAGGGTGTGGTTTTGGCGGTGGAAATGATACTAGGCCGGAGTTTAACACTACAAACTGCAACTGTACATCTACAATATTAGTCCCAGTTCATAGGCCACCTCATATTCCTGGAGGGAACCAAAACCACAGACCCGGCCATCCGGGACTGCCAGGCATTCATCATAATCACACTCGGCCTCAGGGTTCGGGCCTTCCAGGTCATCCTGGACTACCAGGCATTCATCATAACCACACACGTCCCGAGGGCCCTGGTTTGCCGGATATTCATAGACCAGACAAACCCGGACTACCAGGAACTATTCATAATCACACACGCCCAGAGGGTCCAGGACTACCAGGCATTCATCGACCCGATCATCCAGGACTACCCGGCATTCACCACAATCACACTCGACCTGAGGGTCCAGGACTTCCTGGAATTCATCAACCCGGTCATCCAGGCCTACCCGGCATTCACCACAATCATACTCGACCTGAGGGTCCAGGACTTCCTGGCATTCATCGACCTGGTCATCCAGGACTACCAGGCATTCACCATAATCATACTCGACCTGAGGGTCCAGGACTTCCTGGCATTCATCGACCCGGTCATCCAGGACTACCAGGCATTCACCACAATCACACTCGACCTGAGGGTCCAGGACTTCCTGGCATTCATCGACCCGGTCATCCAGGACTACCAGGCATTCACCACAATCACACTCGACCTGAGGGTCCAGGACTTCCTGGAATTCATCGACCCGGTCATCCAGGACTACCCGGCATTCACCATAATCATACTCGACCTGAGGGTCCAGGACTGCCTGGAATTCATCAACCCGGTCACCCAGGATTACCTGACATTCACCATAATCATACTCGACCTGAGGGTCCTGGACTTCCTGGAATTCATCAACCCGGTCATCCAGGACTACCCGGCCTTCACCATAATCACACTCGACCTGAGGGTCCCGGACTACCTGGGATTCATCGACCCGGTCATCCAGGACTACCAGGCATTCACCACAATCACACTCGACCTGAGGGTCCCGGACTTCCTGGAATTCATCAACCCGGTCACCCAGGACTACCAGGCATTCTCCACAATCACACTCGACCAGAGGGCCCTGGATTACCAGGAATTCACAGACCAGGCCATCCTTCCCTACCTGGAATTCATCATAATCATACTCACCTACCCGGTCATCGACCAGATCATCCACACTTACCAGGTCATAATAATCACACTAATAGACCAGGGTTTCCAGGAAACAGGCCACTTTTACCTGGTCACAAGCCTGGCATTGTCGGAATTTTACCAGGTCACCCTCATCCTGGTCCAAACAAACCTCAACCAGGTAATCCTGAGGAAACGACTGCTCCTGAATATCCT
Organism: Stictocephala bisonia; assembly: GCA_035578905.1. Taxonomy (NCBI): domain Eukaryota; kingdom Metazoa; phylum Arthropoda; class Insecta; order Hemiptera; family Membracidae; genus Stictocephala; species Stictocephala bisonia. Next base: position 8,936 of record JAQJVL010009407.1, read on the forward strand.
GTAGAAAATCCAGATAGTTCAAATCCAGAGATTGGTACACAGCCAGGTTATCCTGGACAACCAGGAAGTGAAGGGCAGCCGGGATATCCTGGCCAACCTGGAAGTGGTATCCAACCGGGACAACCAGGATATCCAGGGCAGCCGGAACATCCCGAATCGGGAGCACAAGTGATGGAAAACTGTTTAGACGAAAACGGGAATATAATTCAACCTCAACCAGCCAGTTGCTTATACAATAAACCTGGTATTCCAGGAAAACCACAAACAGGCAGCCCAGGCAACACAGGTTTTGTAGGTCAGCCAGGATCACCTGCAACTCCAGGAACTCCTGGATATCCAGGCACTGAAGGACAGCCAGGGACACCAGGTATACCAGGATACCCGGGGACTGAGGGACAACCAGGAAAACCAGAAGCCCCCGGATACCCAGGCAGTCAAGAACAACCAGGAACACCAGGTAAGCCAGGATATCCAATTTCTGAAGGACAACCAGGCCAACCAGGTACACCAGGGATGCCGGGATCCCCCGGATACCCAGGCACTGAAGGACAACCGAGCAGACCAGGTACACCAGGAACTCCCGGATATCCAGCCACTGAAGGACAACCAAGCAGTCCTGGTACACCAGGAACCCCCACATATCCAGGCACTGAAGGACAACCAAGCAGACCAGGTACACCAGGAAGCCCAGGATTTCCAGGCACTGAAGGTCAACCAAGCAAACCAGGTACACCAGGAACCCCTGCATACCCAGGCACAGAAGGGCTACCAGGCACACCAGGTATGTCAGGACATCCAGGATATCCAGGCATTGAAGGTCAACCAGGTACACCAGGTACACCAGGAACTCCTGCATACCCAGGCACAGAAGGGCTACCAGGCACACCAGGTATGACAGGACATCCAGGATTTCCAGGCACTGAAGGTCAACCAAGCATACCGGGTACACCAGGAACTTCCGGATATCCAGGTACTGGAGGACAACCAGGTATGCCAGGATATCCGGGCACTCAAGGTCAACCAAGCAGACCAGGTACGCCAGGAACTCCTACATATCCAGGTACTGGAGGACAACCAGGCAAACCAGGTACACCAGGAACTCCAGGATATCCAGGCACTGAAGGACAACCAGGCAGTCCCGGTACGCCAGGAACGCCTGCATATCCAGGCACTGAAGAACAACCAGGTACTCCAGGAACGCCGGGAACTCCTGCATATCCAAGTACTGAAGGACAACCAGGCAGACCAGGGACACCAGGAACTCCTGGATATCCAGGCACTGAAGGACAACCAGGCAGCCCCGGTACGCCAGGAACACCTGCATATCCAGGAACTGTAGGACAACCAGGCACACCAGGTACACCAGGTGCACCGGGAACTACCGAATATCCAGGCACTGAAGAACAACCAAGCAGACCAGGTACACCAGGTATGCCAGGAACTCCTGCATATCCAGGCAGTGAAGGACAACCAGGCAAACCAGGTACACCAGGAATCCCCGGATATCCAGGAACTGAAGGACAACCAAGCAGACCGGGTACACCAGGTACGCCAGGAACCCCAGTATATCCAGGCACTGAAGGACAACCAGGCAGACCAGGTACACCAGGAATACCCGAATATCCAGGAACTGAAGGACAACCAAGCAGACCTGGTTCACCAGGCACACCAGGATCTCCTGGTTATCCAGGTACTGAAGGACAACCAGGTAGACCAGGTACACCAGGAATCCCCGGATATCCAGGAACTGAAGGACAACCAAACAGACCGGGTACACCAGGTACACCAGGAACCCCAGTATATCCAAGCACTGAAGGACAACCAGGCAGACCAGGTACACCAGGAATACCCGAATATCCAGGAACTGAAGGACAACCAAGCAGACCTGGTTCACCAGGCACACCAGGATCTCCTGGTTATCCAGGTACTGAAGGACAACCAGGTAGACCAGGTACACCAGGAATCCCCGGATATCCAGGAACTGAAGGACAACCAAGCAGACCGGGTACACCAGGTATGCCAGGAACTCCTGGTTATCCAGGTACTGAAGGACAACCAGGCAGACCAGGTACACCAGGAATACCCGAATATCCAGGAACTGAAGGACAACCAAGCAGACCTGGTTCACCAGGCACACCAGGATCTCCTGGTTATCCAGGCACTGAAGGACAACCAGGTAGACCAGGTACACCAAGTACGCCAGGAAGTCCTGGATATCCAGGCACTGATGGACAACCAGGAATACCAGGTATACCAGGAACTCCTGGATACCCAAGTACTGAAGAACAGCCAAGCAGGCCTGGCACACCAGGAACACCAGGAACTCCTGCATATCCAGGCACTCAAGGACAACCAGCCATACCAGGTACACCAGGAATACCCGGATATCCAGGAACTGAAGGACAGCCAAGCAGACCTAGTTCACCAGGCACACCAGGTTCTCCAGGATATCCAGGCACTGAAGGACAACCAGGCAGTCCAGGTACGCCAGGGAGTCCTTTATATCCAGGCACTGATGGACAACCAGGAAGACCAGGAACTCCTGGATACCCAGGAATTGAAGGACAACCAAGCAGACCTGGTACACCTGGCAAACCAGGATCTCCTGGATATCCAGGCACTGAAGGACAACCAGGCATACCAGGAACACCAGAAATACCCGGTTATCCAGGAACTGAAGGACAACCAACCAGACCTGGTTCACCAGACATTCCAGGATCTCCTGGATATCCAGGCACTGAAGGACAACCAGGCATACCAGGTACACCAGGAATACCTGGTTATCCAGGAACTGAAGGACAACCAACCAGACCTGGTTCACCAGGCATACCAGGATCTCCTGGATATCCAGGCACTGAAGGACAACCAGGAATACCAGGTATACCAGGAACTCCTGGATACCCAGGTACTGAAGGACAGCCAAGCAGACCTGGCACACCAGGAACACCAGGAACCCCTGCATATCCAGGCACTCAAGGACAACCAGGCATACCAGGTACACCAGGATCTCCTGGATATCCAGGCACTGAAGGACAACCAGGCATACCAGGTACACCAGGAATACCCGGTTATCCAGGAACTGAAGGACAACCAAGCAGACCTGGTTCACCAGGCACACCAGGATCTCCAGGATATCCAGGCACTGAAGTACAACCAGGCAGTCCAGGTACACCAGGGAGTCCTGGATATCCAGGCACTGATGGACAACCAGGAAGACCAGGAACTCCTGGATACCCGGGAATTGAAGGACAACCAATTAGACCTGGTACACCTGGCAAACCAGGTTATCCTGGATATCCAGGCACTGAAGGACAACCGAGCAGACCAGGTACACCAGGTACGCCAGGGAGTCCTGGATATCCAGGCACTGATGGACAACCAGGAAGACCAGGAACACCTGTATACCCAGGTACTGAAGGAAAACCAAGCAGTCCGGGTACACCAGGCACACCAGGAACTCCTGGATATCCAGGTACTGAAGGACAACCAAGCAGACCTGGTGCGCCAGGCACACCAGGAACCCCTACATATCCTGGCAATCAAGGACAACCAGGCATACCAGGTACTCCAGGATATCCTGGTATTGAGGGAAAACCAGGATTACCAGGAACTCCCGGATTTCCAGGCACTCAAGTCCAACCAAGCAGACCAGGTACACCAGGTTCGCTAGCTACCCCCTCATATCCAGGCATTGAAGGACAACAAGGATTACCTGGATCATCAGGCACACCAGGATATCCAAGTTCTGTGGAACAACCAAGTAGACCTGGAAGCACCGGCACAAATGGCAGTCAGCCGACATACAAGCCAACGTATCCTACAGGCGTTGGTTGTGTTGATTACACAGGACGACCTTTATCCCCTGCACCAGCAGGCTGTCCTGGACATAGTGGAGGTGAGTGTAAACTATAGTACATTTAGAAACAATGGACATTGCTGTTACGTAGGTGCATACTAATCGACTTGCTATACTGCCTCGTATTTGCTTTAATATTCAAAGTTATATAATAGATATTTTAAAATTAAAGAAATGTTTAAAATACCGTTATAGCTTAGAATTGGTTAATATATTCATGCAAGAAAAGATACACAAGAATAAAAAGTTATAAAATTAACATAACTACAAGATTTCTTAAAACTAGAAATAAGATATTTCAATTAAACCATTTTTAAGCTGATAACGTGTATCTAACCTATTTTTTTTACAAAAGAGTTTAGTGTTTTGGCACACCGCTATTGCGCACTAAAATTCAGGTAGTTACCGAATTGCGCACCTACCCTTCCGAGAACTTTTAGGGGTGGTTAAATAATGGTGAAAATAAATAACAACTGATTTGTCAACACGACCTTCGACTGATTTATTTATTTGCCAAACTCTTTTTAAGAAAGTCCCTTCTCTTACAAGTTCTAGTTCGGATTTCGGGAACTTCGTTAGTATTTACCCACACATGGATTTAGTCTGCATACATGAATTTTAGGCATTTTAAAAATATATAACTATTCGAATGCAGTGATCTCTTCTTGTTAGACCGCATTATTGTTGTGACTTCAATTATTTATAGGCATGTTCCATATAGTAATTTACTATCCTACATGACAGTGGAACAATAATTTTAGTATGCTACAAAATGCACATAAAATGACAACAATTAATTAGTTTCCTAGAGATTTTGTTTCTATCTACTTAATTTCTATCTTTAACACATTTAATTTAATGTAAAACATTTTAATCAAATCAAGTGAAATCTATAAAAATATATCGTGTTTACAGTGCTTTCCCACTATCACGCCCTCACATTGCTGAATAATGAATAGTATTGCATATGTTAAGCGATTAGATAAGAAATAGATTTTACTATAAAAGTCAAATTAATGTGTATTTTTTGTGTGGAATGTGTTATAATTATTCCACACAAAAAATAGGTACATGAAATATTTTATATTCAATACCAATAAACTTAACGTAACATCCGTTGGAAGTTCAGCTATATTTTTAAATAAGATATACAGTACTATATTATTAAACTGCTTTGTTAATGAAACAAGGATCAGGTCGTGTGTCAGACAGAACGAAATTCTAAAACCAATCTATGTGGCAAGTTTTCGGGACGACTAGTAAGTTAAGGTACTGTAGCAATATTAATTTTTCATAAAAAAATGTTTAATTCTTTGTATTGCAAGGCCTATATACTTATTACCACATTCCAAGAGTCACCTAACATACAAAACATTTAGAATAACTGTGCTAATCACAATTTCTTTCCTATTCCAATTAAAAATATTATTAGTCAAACATATATTAAGCAAAGCCAACTTTTTTTTAAACCAAAATAATTCACTAGTATAAAATCACAGTACCGCATTTCACTCAATATGGATTATCTGTTGACCCATGACCAAATTTCCTCATATTTAAATAGACTATACGCTACAATAATTAAATCTAAGAATATGCAGACGAATATTTTTCTGTTTTCAATGTACAGTGTTTTCATGCTCGTTATTGTAGTGTAAGCAGAGAGGGATGAAAATATACATGGCCAAAACAGAACACGGGTTCTATCCGTCATCCCGAAATGACGGATCCCGAACTACACTACGGAATAAAAACAGGTGTTGGTGACTGTGGAAAATTTTCGGTTGTAGACAATGTTACTTTCGGTAGTAAACAATAGACAGCTGTTGAAAATATGATGTTTCGCAGGTTCTAAACACATAACGAAAACGGCTGAACTCATAGTAGTGTTTTGAAAAGTATCGTTCCAAACTCGAGTGAAAGTGTTTTGTATGTTTTCGACCATTTGAAGTGCTCGACAAGTCTCGCACTTCAAACATATGGTCTCGAACATGCAAAACCCCACTTTTCACTCTTGTTATGAAATATACTATTTCATATTTTTACTCTTTTGTTTCTGCCCATTCAGTCTCAACTTAGATACCTTGTTAAAATGTCGTTTTTGTCTTTCCCCTCCTTCATGCATCACCCATCCTGCGTTCTCCACACTTACCTTGTACATGTACCTTTGTAAAATGTCCAAATCTACACTGTTCTACAATCGAAGTGGAACACTTAAATTTTTAGTGATTATTTAATTCTCTAACTTTTCTTGCTTGCTCTGTGGCTTTTTTCCAGTTTTAGATGTTTTCCTTGAATTACATGATTTGTAAAAGAGGAAGCAGTCAACTTAAGGTATTTTTTTAGCAACAATACTTGTTTTAGCAAACAATCAAATCAAATACATTGTTGTAATAACTAAAAGTACTATTGAAATGTTGCGGAATTTTGCTGTTTTATATCCTAGTTGATGTCAGTAGTGAAACCTCCTCCTTGCTCTTTACTTCCTCTCATCTTCTTAGTATAGGGTTTATATTGACCAGAACTGCTTTTTGAGGAATGCAGCTCCATTCTTCGATAGCAACCTGTTGATACTCTTCAAAGTTTTCAGGGGTAAAAGCACGACAACTGATTTCCCTCTTCAGACAATCCCACAAGTTTTCTATAGGATTAAGACCAGGCGATTGTGGAGCCACAGCACACATTGTATAACCATGGGATTTGGGGGGGGGGGGGTACACTATCATCAAAGTATGTAAGCTCTTCACCTCGATTTTGGATCAGTGTAAGTCCCAACCATCTTAACGCATGTTTTAAGCCAGGCTCGCGACTCGAAGATTGAATCAATGAACCTGTTCTTGTCGAGTTAAAGTTTATCTATTTGATGTGTTACGTTTCTGACTTTGCCTTTAATTCTGAAGAAATAATGTGTTGCATGTTTAAAGCACCTTTCTTGTCATGATAACAGTATAAATCAATGTACTAATATCAGCCCCAAAATATTTTTTGAAATAATATCAATCATATTATTTTTGAAAAGTTCCTTCTTAGACAAATTATTTACCGTATACTTTTCTCAAATACTATAATTACTTTAGTTACATTTTTTGTTTGGATTTAAACTAAAAGGAAGAGTAATGACAAAAGAGGTAATGAATTTAACCGGGAAATAATTAAAGTTTAGAGAGTAATGACAAAAGAGGTAATGAATTTAACCGGGAAATAATTAAATTTTAGAGTAATTATCATACGATCTATGATAATGTAATCATAATTTATTAAATGGGTTATTTTATATTTGAAAGCAATAAATGAAATATATTCTACTACTGTTCAAAAGTTTGGAAAATTGTAATTAAAATGTATTTAATCAGCACT
>JAQJVL010009408.1:0-16140 GCA_035578905.1 Stictocephala bisonia
TTCTCTTTTTTTCTTCTTTGAGTTTTCAATCTTGCGATCTTTAGGTTTCTTTCTTGCGATCTTTTAGTTTCTTTCTTGCGATCTTTGGGTTTCATTCTTGCGATCTTTGAGTTTCAATCTTGCGATCTTTGAGTTTGAATCTTGCGATCTTTAAGTTTCAATCATGCGATCTTTGAGTTTCAATCTTGCGATCTTTGAGTTTAATTCTTGCGATCTTTGAGTTTCAATCTTGCGATCTTTTAGTTTCAATCTTGCCATTTTTGATTATTAATCTTGCGAATTGAGTTTAAATTTTGCCATCTTTGAGTTTTATTCTTGCGATCTTTGAGCTTCAATCTTGCGATCTTTGAATTTCAATCTTGCCATCTATGAGTTTAAATCTTGCGATCTTTGAGTTTCAATCATGCGATCTTTGAGTTTCAATCTTGCGATATTATAGTTTCAAACTTGCTATCTTTGAATTTCAATCATGCGATCTTGGAGTTTCAATCTTGCGATCTTTGAGTTTCAATCTTGCGATCTTTGAGTTCAATCTTGCGATCTTTGAGTTTCAATCTTGCGATCTTTGAGTTTCAATCTTGCGATCTTTGAGTTTCAATCTTGCGATCATTGGGTTTCAATCTTGCGATCTTTGAGTTTCAATCTTGCGATCCTTGAGTTTCAATCGTTCGATTTTTGAGTTTCAATCTTGCGATCTTTGAGTTTCAATCATTCGATCTTTGAGTTTTAATCTTGCGATCTTTGAGTTTCAATCTTGCGATCTTTGAGTTTCAATCTTGTGATCTTTGAGTTTCAATCTTGCGATCTTTGAGTTTCAATCTTGCGATCTTTGAGTTTTAATCTTGCGATTTTTAAATTTCAATCTTGCTATCTTAAAGTTTCAATCTTGCGATCCTTGAGTTTTACTCTTTCGATCTTTGAGTTTTAATCTTGCGATCTTGAAGTTTCAATCGTTTGATCTTTGAGTTTTAATCTTGCGATCTTTGAGTTTCAATCTTGCAATCTTTAAGTTTCAATCTTGCAATCTTTGAGTTTCAATCTTGCAATCTCTAAATTTCAATCTTGCGATCTTTGAGTTTTATTATTGCGATATATGAGTTTTAATCTTGTGATCTTTTGGTTTCAATCTTGCGGTCTTTGAGTTTCAATCTTGCGATCTTTGAGTTTCAATCCTGCATTCTTTGAGTTTCAATCTTGCGATCTTTAAGTTTCTTTCTTGCGATCTTTTAGTTTCTTTCTTGCGATCTTTGGGTTTCATTCTTGCGATCTTTGAGTTTCAATCTTGCGATCTTTGAGTTTGAATCTTGCGATCTTTAAGTTTCAATCATGCGATCTTTGAGTTTCAATCTTGCGATCTTTGAGTTTAATTCTTGCGATCTTTGAGTTTCAATCTTGCGATCTTTTAGTTTCAATCTTGCCATTTTTGATTATTAATCTTGCGAATTGAGTTTAAATCTTGCCATCTTTGAGTTTTATTCTTGCGATCTTTGAGCTTTAATCTTGCGATCTTTGAATTTCAATCTTGCCATCTATGAGTTTAAATCTTGCGATCTTTGAGTTTCAATCATGCGATCTTTGAGTTTCAATCTTGCGATATTATAGTTTTAAACTTGCTATCTTTGAATTTCAATCATGCGATCTTGGAGTTTCAATCTTGCGATCTTTGAGTTTCAATCTTGCGATCTTTGAGTTCAATCTTGCGATCTTTGAGTTTCAATCTTGCGATCTTTGAGTTTCAATCTTGCGATCTTTGAGTTTCAATCTTGCGATCATTGAGTTTCAATCTTGCGATCTTTGAGTTTCAATCTTGCGATCCTTGAGTTTCAATCGTTCGATTTTTGAGTTTCAATCTTGCGATCTTTGTGTTTCAATCATTCGATCTTTGAGTTTTAATCTTGCGATCTTTGAGTTTCAATCTTGCGATCTTTGAGTTTCAATCTTGTGATCTTTGAGTTTCAATCTTGCGATCTTTGAGTTTCAATCTTGCGATCTTTGAGTTTTAATCTTGCGATCTTTGAGTTTCAATCTTGCTATCTTAAAGTTTCAATCTTGCGATCCTTGAGTTTTACTCGTTCGATCTTTGAGTTTTAATCTTGCGATCTTGAAGTTTCAATCGTTTGATCTTTGAGTTTTAATCTTGCGATCTTTGAGTTTCAATCTTGCAATCTTTAAGTTTCAATCTTGCAATCTTTGAGATTCAATCTTGCTATCTTTGAGTTTGAATCTTGCAATCTTTGAGTTTCAATCTTGCCATTTTTGAGTTTCAATCTTGCAATCTTTGAGTTTCAATTTTGCGATCTTTGAGTTGCAATCTTGCGATCTTTAAGTTTCAATTTTTCGATCTTTGAGTTTCAATCTTGCGATCTTTGAGTTACAATCTTGCGAGTAGTGTATATCTGACAGTTCTGGGCTCACTTTCGGGTATCTTCGGCTATCTTCGGCTTTCGGATCCAAGATGACGACTACGTTCGGGTACCTTCGGGTCACGTGACCACCCCGAGCTCTAATTGGTCGAGAGCGACCACCTTCGGGCATCTTCGGTAGTAGATGTTTTTGGACAGAGCGAGACTCACTTTTTTTTGGTCACGTGACCGGATCCAAGATGGCGGCGCAGGGGTACCAACCCACTGTGGGAATTTTCCCTCCCAAAATTTCCCTCATTTCCCTCACATTTCCCTCACATTTCCCACATCATACTATATAAAATACAAAAGATGGCGACCGGATCCAATATGGCGTCCTTTCCCGCCCGCGCCAACTCACACCCCGTGGGAAAATTCCCTCCCCAAAATTCTCCCATCCAATATGGCATCTTTATACTATATAAAATCAACATCATATATACTATAACAAACGTAATACTTCACATACTCTATGTGGCCGACGCGATCACAGCGCACCTAGCGGCAATATCGATCGCAGCGCCCCTGGTGGCAATGCAGCGCACCTAGCGACATCAGCTGTGAGCGGGTGACGCATGCGCAGGGAATTGCTACTCTGTGCAAATGCGCACCTGGTAGCAAAATTAAGCGCATCCACTCGGAAACATGACGCCTTCGGAAGGGAAGTCCCCCCCCCCTTCTTAAAATCCCTCGTTATACTATATAAAATACACTCCTAACCTTTTCACCGTTATACTATATAATATGCTTTCGTGTACTTCCAACAACCGTCGGCTACCTTCATCCGTCAGCTGCTGGTCCAGCGCGCATGCGCGTTGTTACTCTACTCATATATACACTATAACAAATGTAACATGTCTTATACTCTATGTGGCTGACCCAATCGCAACACACCTAGCGGCAATGTCGATCAATCACAGCGCACTTAGCGGCAATACCGATCGCAACGCCCCTAGCAGCAATACCGACCGATCACAGCGCACCTAGCGACCACATCGGTTCGTGGGTGGTGCATGCGCAGAGACTTGCTACTCTGTGGCAATATACACTATAACAAATGTCGATTGCTCTCTGTGCAAATGCGCACCTAGTGGTAAAATTAAGCGTATGCTTTCGGAAACATGACACCTTCAGAAGGGAAGTCCCTCCTCTCTTCCCAAAGTCCCATGTCATACTATATAAAATGCAAAGGATGGTAGACATTTACATATGTACCATATAAAATGCTTTCGTGTACTTCCAACGACTACCTTCGTACGCTATTCATCTGTCAGCTACTGGTCTGGCGCGCATGCGCACCCATATGCTACACTCTGATTGGTTGCCTCCTCACTTTACAGGTAATCTTTCTCACACGTACTGTTAGCCTACCTATTTAAATTAATTTTGAATGTTACTATTAACATGTGCTCTTACCTTCGGGTACCCATCTACGGCTTCCTTTAACATACATCCTACCTATACTTATCTATTCAATCACGGTTCAGTACATACTCAAGGCAACCCACAATACACGGTTTATTTAAAAATTAAGGGGCAGCTATATTTAATACACTGTTAACCTTTTGGTCCTTTAACTCCCATCTACTTAACTTCATATCAAACACACCTAACATCCTTCAAACTTAATACGCTAGCTTCTCACTCTTACCCATGCCTAACCGGACTATCCAACCTAAAGTACTTTAACTGTACTTACGAGGTCTACTCGGGCTTTACCAGTTCGTTACTACAAGCTTCACATTGTCTTTCATTAACTATCAATTTCCTATTTTCACCCACCTTTGCATGCGTGTACATGTTACCTAGGTTACATTACCTACTTTCACTCACTTTTATTATCAATTCTGTGGACTCTCTATTACCTCACTTCCTATCCAGAACCTAGCCTCACTTCCTATACTCAAAAATCCCTTCCTTTGTACTATAGCGACACTCAAGGACTAATTCACTATCATTTCACAAACCGTGTCTCACTGCCTCTGCTCGGTGAACTGACAGTCCAATAGTTCTCGCGCACTTGTCTTATCGAAACCACTTCCATTACCACAATCATTGCTTTACATCTTTTATTTGCTCAATGTCTTTTAATAATCACTTAACTAACATTGTACATAGTCCCTTCTTCTCATTTTGAAAAACAGTACTACACAGGATGACGTAATCGGAGTTTCAAGTCTGGACAGGCGCGTGACTCATACAGCGGCTGCGAAACTCGGGTATAGGGCTCCAGGCGCCAGACTGGTTTTCATGTCTAGGCGTGGACCTAATCACCCCCTCCCCCTCCCCCCTCGATCCCTATATAAACGACCAACACACTCAATCTGTCTCACTTCTGCTCTTGCGCTTGTACTGATCAGACGTGTCTTCACTTTGCTCCTACTCAATATCAGTAATTATTCTTCTAATTTACATTTTGACCTTTGTTCTTTGTGCGGTATTTTGAATTTGTTTCACCCACTCCCCCCCTCGATCCCTATATAAACGACCAACACATTCAATCTGTCTCACTTCTGCTCTTGCGCTCGTACTGATCAGACGTGTCTTCACTTTGCTCCTACTCAATATCAGTAATTATTCTTCTAATTTACATTTTGACCTTTGTTCTTTGTGCGGTATTTTGAATTTGTTTCACCTACTCCTCCCTCGATCCCTATATAAACGACCAACACATTCAATCTGTCTCACTTCTGCTCTTGCGCTCGCGCCGATCAGACGTGTCTTCACTTTGCTCCTTGATATCAGTAATTATTCCTTTATATTTCGGACACCATTCTCTGTACGGTATTTCAAAGTAATAATCAATACTTTGTGCCCTTTGTTTTTCTTCCGATTTAATTTTGTTTAAAAGATGGAATCCTTTTCCATATACGACAACCTCGTCACCATTTCCCGCCGCTTCGACACTTCCGATCCCGACCCCCTTACTGTTCTGACCGAACATAAAAATAAAATCATGGACGAAATAAACAAACATCTAAACAGGCTCGGGGGAGTAAAATGGTACATCACGGTTCAAATTAAATTTTCCAAAATTGTTAATAACGAAGAAATTACCACCACTCCCTTCTTTCACGGTAAAACTCGACCCTTGCTACCTTCCGATTCTTTAGATGTACAATACTCTGAAGCTCTTGACAAAATTCTAGAAAGCGTGGCTAAATGGGTTAGTCAAGGTAGTGGGTGGGTAATAGAAAACGTTTTACACCTAGATCTGTTCATTGTTAAATATCAACCTTTGTACGCCTCTTCCTACATACCCACCCCCAAAAAAATTGCCAACCCCAAACAAGGAATCATAAATATTAAAAACGACGACAATAAATGCTTCCTGTACTCTGTTCTTTCTCAATTGTACCCCGATAAAAACAGACGTGTAAGCTATTATAAATCCTTCGAACATAATATAAATATGTCTGGGATTAGCTATCCTGTAAAAATTTCCGATCTCGATAAATTTGAAAAACTAAATCCCACTTTGTCAGTCAATATATTCAGCTTTGAAAACGAACGTATAACAAAAGAAAAATTCAGACTTCACCACATAAACCTGTTACTTTTGACTACTGATACGACTACTCACTACTGCCTGATCACTAACATGTCCGGACTCTTATCTCACTTAACTAAACACGATGGTGTAATGTTTTACTGTGACTACTGTCTACACAGATTCTGGACTAAAGATCTACTTACTAACCACTTACCTTTGTGTTCACCTCACGGAGCACAAAAGACCAGACTACCGACTGATGACGAAAAATACATGTCTTTTACAAACTATACACTTACCCACAAAGTACCATTCACCATTTACTGTGACTTTGAAAGTTTTGTTGTTCCAATCCCCACTACAATTAACGACCCCACTACTTCACATACTACCAACACTGCCCATCACGTCCCCTCTGGCTTTTGCTACATAATCATCGATAGTAACGGTAAACCCATAAAGCAACCAAAAGTCTATAGCGGCCCCAACGTTGTAGATACGTTTCTAAATTGTTTGATTGAGGAGTCTAAAGAGCTCTTACCTATCATTCATAAAAACATTCCGATTAATATGTCTCCACAAGACAAAATTATCTTCCAAAACGCTACCACCTGCCACCTTTGTAAAAAACCTTTAGACGGTGACAAAGTGGCCAACCACAATCATTTAACGGGTGAGTTCCTAGGACCCGCCCACAATTCATGTAACCTAAACTACAAAGTCCCCGACCACATCCCAGTCTTCTTCCATAACCTCAGAGGTTATGACTGCCACCATCTTATCCAAGGGTTAGGTAAAGTCAAAGAAGAAAAACTGTCATGTATCGCTACTACCAGCGAGCGGTACATTTCAGTCACCCTTGGGTCACTACGATTCCTGGATTCACTCCAATTTTTAAACGCTTCTTTGGACACACTCGTGTCCAACTTAGTTACCGACGGGGCTTCCAAATTCCAAATTTTAGGGCAGTGTATGACCAATACTGAACTACTTCTACGCAAAGGTGTCTTTCCCTATTCTTACATGACTGAGACATCTAAACTTTCAGAGACACAACTTCCTTCGAAAGAAGCATTTTACAATGACCTGACCCAAACACCTATATCTGATGATGACTATACCCATGCACAGACTGTGTGGTCAACCTTTGGTATGACCACTTTGAAAGAGTACCACGATCTCTATCTCATGACAGACGTGTTGTTATTAGCTGATGTTTTTGAAAACTTTAGAACTACCAGTATGACATACTACGGTATTGACCCATGTAACGTATACTCTGCCCCTGGACTAGCATGGAATTCCATGCTAAAAATGACTGACGTAAAACTCGAACTACTCACAGACATTGACCACCACCTCTTTGTCGAGTCTGGGATCCGGGGTGGTGTCTCCATGATACCTAACCGGTACGCCCAGGCCAACAACCCTTACTTACCCGACTATGACTCATCGAAACCAACCAACTATCTAATTTATCTAGATTGTAACAACCTGTACGGAACCAGTATGTCCGATAGACTCCCAGAGTCTGATTTTAAATGGATCGACCCACAAGCCATTGACTTTACAAAGGTACCCGACGACTCTGACATAAGTTACATTTTAGAAGTGGACCTGCACTACCCTGATCACCTACACGACTTACATTCAGACTTTCCACTGGCTCCCGAACGTAAAGTAGTGACAGACGATATGCTCTCCCCCTACTGCAAGGACCTACTTGACGAACTAAACTATAAACCCACCAAGTCCGAAAAACTACTAACCACTCTATACGACAAAACAAAATACGTTGTACACTACAGGACTCTACAACTTTACTTACAACTGGGACTTGTACTGACTAACATCCACAGAGTTCTAAGTTTTAAACAGTCTGCCTGGTTAGCCCCATTTATTAATTTTAATACAGAGAAAAGAAAAGAAGCGAAAAATAACTTTGAAAAAGATTTTTTTAAATTAATGAACAACGCTACATACGGAAAATCCTTGGAAAATGTTAGGTCGCGCATTGATTTCAAATTGGTCACCAACGAAAAGCAATTAGTCAAATGGACAGCTAGTCCCAGACTTAAAACGTTCTTCGCGTACAATAAAGATATCGCGGGATTGGCATTGAAAAAACAAACAATCTTTTTAAACAGACCCATCTATGTCGGGTTCTCAGTATTGGAAATCTCAAAATTCATCATGTATAACTTTCACTATAATTGGGCAATAGCAAAGTACGGGAAGAACATAAAGCTTTGCATGACCGATACCGATTCATTATTTTACAATGTTTACACACCAGACGTTTACGCTGACATTAAAAACGAACTTCATCTTTTCGACACATCAGACTACCCACCCAACCACCCGTGTTATAGCATTTCAAACAAAAAAGCGTTAGGTAAATTCAAAGATGAAATGAATTCCAATCCGGCTAGGGAAATCATTGGTTTAAGAGCAAAGTCCTATTCCGTTTTAAATTACGATATGCAGGAAAAGAAGGTAGCCAAAGGTGTCCCCCGAGTCGCTATAAAAAAACAACTAAAACATCAAATGTATAAACAATGTCTTTTCCATCACATCCCTAAAACAACATCCGCGTTAAACATTAGAAGTGAAAAACACAATATATACACACAGAATATTTCAAAATTATCACTTTCCCCATTCGACGATAAACGGTACATTTTAGAAAACGGCATTGACACAGTAGCATACGGACATCACATCATCAACAAAAAACGAGCTGTAGAACACGATCACGATTACATTAACAAAAAACCAAAACGCACTCATAAACTTTAAAACAGAAAAACAATAATATACATTCACTTCAAACATAACAATTAATAAAAGAACAACTAAAAAAGACAGAACGTCCTTCCAGAACCGTTACCTCCTTCCTTTCCTACATCCTGTGTCACTTGCATATGACACCAATTCCACTACATCGGAACTCTGTTAAACTCTTCTAATAACCCATGGTTACTAACATGTCCGTAGAAACCCAATTTACAACATTGGACGGGCCCGACCCAACCGTAGTGCAATGTAAAAACCTCATACTGGGTGAACCTTCTTCTTGATTACGGTAACTCCTACGCCAGGTAAGTAATGTTAAGGTAGTTTTAAATAGACTCTTTTACCATCATCATTTTAAAAAACAATCCATAAAGTAAATTCTGTTATAATACGAACACTTTTGTGAGCTTACATAACTTCAATTTATTAACAGCTATCTCCAGCTCCAAGTGATAGAATACCGTACCATCGAGGTGAGGACGGCCCAAACTTAATAAAAAATGTCCGACTGTTCTCCAAGGTAGCCGTAAAACGCATAAGACCTGAGACAGTCCTGCAGCTTGGGGCTGGGCTAAACCCTGTAAGACCTTGAGTCGCAGTCCGGGCCCTCGTAAGGTACATGTATGATTGAATGGCTGGATAGTATCCATAGGTGAGGGAGAGAGGCTTACAAAAAGAAAAAAAAAGAAAAAAAGAAAAAAAAAACACAAAATAAAAAAATTAAAAAAACAAAAAAAGAACCAAAAATAATAAAACAAATGTATATATAAAAACCCCTTTGTAAGTCTGTACGTCACATTGAAAGGCTTCTCTAAGTAAAGTGATGTTTTTACTTACTGAGGGACCCAAAAATATAAAAGTAAATAACTAAATAATACTGGGAGGTAGCATTTTGTTATGGAGTGGCTATCACCGTAACTTGCGATGGTTGGGGCAAGTTACATTAAATTACCCGTGGGGGTTACCAGACCTCTATCGGGAGCGTCCCATGGGAATTGGGCAATGCCCTTAAGTTTTGCCTTCAGCTTACTTGAGGGTAGTGAGGAATTAAACACTCACCGTGAAAGAAAACTGGTTAAATACTAAAATCTGTGAGAATCAGGAAGTGATCCTGTACTATATGGTACAACTTTCTAAAAGAAGAGTAAATTATGTCCAAAAGTAAGAAAAAAAATCAAAGATACATACAAATTTCAGAAAACTTTACATAAAAATGTAATTGATGAAAAATGTCTCAAATCAAGGAAGAACTACCAACATAGTAGTCTCTAAATCCCTTAAAATTTAGTTAAAATCTCAATAAATAGGGATATTTGTGTACAAAATATGTTACAATTCCCTAAAATCATTTAAATTCAGTGTCATAACAATAATATCTGTCCTAAACATTTAAAATCCCTTTAAAATACTCTTATAGAACCTTTATAAACTTAGTTTGAGTTGAAAACAACATACAAAACTAATGTAACACATGTAAATTAATTGTTTTACTTACATAACTATCCAATTGACTCAAAACAGATGACAAAGTGTAAGTAGTCAATAGGAATAAATTCTCTTTAATGTTCACATTTTAAGTCTGGTTTTAACAAAACTCAGTACTAATGATTGTTTACGTATTAAACAAATAAACGAATAGTTAGTTGAAATGTGTCTATTGTAGAGACTTTGACATTAACAGTAAGAAAGTTTAGTTCCTTTTAGTTGTAATATACTCGATCAGAAAATGTATATACACCACCCTCAGAGACCCAAACACACTTCCATGAACAACCTACCTACCTACCTACAAACATTCATCACTCTTGACTTACCATCTACCTACTCAACACACACAAAAGACCAACCACACACTCTTCATACAACACCTCTGATACATCATTCACTTGAACATTACATAAAACATCAGATTGACACTCTACATCCATGAACAACCTACCTACCTACCTACAAACATTCATCACTCTTGACTTACCATCTACCTACTCAACACACACAAAAGACCAACCACACACTCTTCATACAACACCTCTGATACATCATTCACTTGAACATTACATAAAACATCAGATTGACACCCTACATTCATGGAAGACCTACCTACCAAACATACAACTTGACTGACCACCCACCTACACATCACACACAGTATTCTCGATAGATCACTTAACTACCTATTACATGAAGCCTCCGATTGACTCAAAATCCTAACATTCATGAACAACCAACCTCCCAAACATACGACTCAACCACCAACAAAAACAAGACTTCACGTATAACCACACATTTAACATACAAGACCAACTACACACCAGTCAATCATGACTTAACATGAACAACCCACCTTCAACCTATATAACATCCAACACTCTTGACTTACCACTCACCTACTCAACACACAGATAGACTACATAACCAATCATTACATAAAACCCTAGATCGACACCTAACATTCATGGAAGACCTACCTACCAAACATACAACTTGATTAACCACCCACCTACACACCACACATTCATCTTGATAATCCATTCACCCTCCCATAAAAAGACTCTTGTCAGACTATTTACTTAACATACAAGACACCACACATTCTACACCAACCATCTACCTACTCAACACACAAAAGACCAACCACACACACTCTACATATAAGACTCTTGGTTGGTCACCCACCAACTCAACATACAACACCTCTGATACACCATTCACTTGAACATTACATAAAACCTTGGATTGACACCAATCATTCATGGTAGACCTACCTACCAAAAATACAACTTGACCATCCACCCACCTACACATCACACACAGTACTCTCGATAGATCACTTAACTACCTATTACATGAAACCTCCGATTAACTCACAATCCTAACATTCAAGAACAACCAACCTTCCAAACATACGACTCAACCACCAACAAAAACAAGACTTCACGTATAACCACACATTTAACATACATGACCAACCACACACCATTCAATCATGACTTAATTAACATGAACAACCCACCTTCCACCTACGTAACATCCAACACTCTTGACTTACCACTCACCTACTCAACACACAGATAGACTTCATAACCAACTATTACATAAAACCATAGATCAACACCCAACATTCATGGATGACCTACCTACCATACACACGACTTGACCACCTTCCCAAAGCACAAGACTTTCGAAGGACCACCTACCAAACATACAAGAACAACCACACACCATAGAGGCATGACCTAACACTCAACCCACCTACTCAACATATAAAACCTCTGATACACCATCCACTTGAACATTACTCACCTGTGATAGAGCACCCACTAATCAACACACATGAATAACCTACCTACTCAACATTCTACACTCTTGACTAACCACCCACCTACTCAACACACACAGTACTCTCTATAGACTACATAACTACCCATTTACATAAAACCTTAGATTGACTCAATACATCCATCGATGACCTACCTACCAAACATTCGACTTGATCACCTTTCCAAAGCATAAGACTTTTAAAGGACCACCACCCATTTAACATACAAGAACAATCACACACCATACAGGTATGACCTAACAGTCCACTCACCTACTCAACATATAACACCTCTGATACTCTATCCATTAGAACATTACTCACCTGTGATAGACCATCCACTTAACCAACACACTTGACTCCTGATACTCTATCCATTAGAACATTACTCACCTGTGATAGACCATCCACTTAACCAACACACTTGACTCCTAATAGACCATTCCACCTACCTCTACACACACGATTCCTTAGGACACACCCTACACCCATCACTCATCCTACATACAAAACTCCTAGAGAACTACCCATTCACCATAAAAACACTATTGCTTCATATAATCATGTTTTAAAATAACATTATTAGACTATAAGATAGGTTAATTATAGCTAAAGACCTAAAGTGTTTCCTAAAATTCTACTTTTCAACTAAAAATACAAGAAAAAGGTAGGTTTTAAAAAAAACATAGAAAAAGTTAGGTTTAAAAAAAGAAACATAGAAAAAGTTAGGTTTAAAAAAAAGAAACATAGAAAAAGTTAGGTTTAAAAAAATGAAACACAGAAAAAGGTAGGTTAGCAAACATCAGAAAAGTTCAGTTAAAATTAACTTTTTAACTGAACTTTTCGGAAAAGTAAGGATAACAATCATCCTTTCAGTTGATTGTTAGACTTACTTTTCTGATGTTTGCTAACCTACCTTTTTCTGTGTTTCATTTTTTTAAACCTAACTTTTTCTATGTTTCTTTTTTTTAAACCTAACTTTTTCTATGTTTCTTTTTTTAAACCTAACTTTTTCTATGTTTTTTTTAAAACCTACCTTTTTCTTGTATTTTTAGTTGAAAAGTAGAATTTTAGGAAACACTTTAGGTCTTTAGCTATAATTAACCTATCTTATAGTCTAATAATGTTATTTTAAAACATGATTATATGAAGCAATAGTGTTTTTATGGTGAATGGGTAGTTCTCTAGGAGTTTTGTATGTAGGATGAGTGATGGGTGTAGGGTGTGTCCTAAGGAATCGTGTGTGTAGAGGTAGGTGGAATGGTCTATTAGGAGTCAAGTGTGTTGGTTAAGTGGATGGTCTATCACAGGTGAGTAATGTTCTAATGGATAGAGTATCAGGAGTCAAGTGTGTTGGTTAAGTGGATGGTCTATCACAGGTGAGTAATGTTCTAATGGATAGAGTATCAGAGGTGTTATATGTTGAGTAGGTGAGTGGACTGTTAGGTCATACCTGTATGGTGTGTGATTGTTCTTGTATGTTAAATGGGTGGTGGTCCTTTAAAAGTCTTATGCTTTGGAAAGGTGATCAAGTCGAATGTTTGGTAGGTAGGTCATCGATGGATGTATTGAGTCAATCTAAGGTTTTATGTAAATGGGTAGTTATGTAGTCTATAGAGAGTACTGTGTGTGTTGAGTAGGTGGGTGGTTAGTCAAGAGTGTAGAATGTTGAGTAGGTAGGTTATTCATGTGTGTTGATTAGTGGGTGCTCTATCACAGGTGAGTAATGTTCAAGTGGATGGTGTATCAGAGGTTTTATATGTTGAGTAGGTGGGTTGAGTGTTAGGTCATGCCTCTATGGTGTGTGGTTGTTCTTGTATGTTTGGTAGGTGGTCCTTCGAAAGTCTTGTGCTTTGGGAAGGTGGTCAAGTCGTGTGTATGGTAGGTAGGTCATCCATGAATGTTGGGTGTTGATCTATGGTTTTATGTAATAGTTGGTTATGAAGTCTATCTGTGTGTTGAGTAGGTGAGTGGTAAGTCAAGAGTGTTGGATGTTACGTAGGTGGAAGGTGGGTTGTTCATGTTAATTAAGTCATGATTGAATGGTGTGTGGTTGGTCATGTATGTTAAATGTGTGGTTATACGTGAAGTCTTGTTTTTGTTGGTGGTTGAGTCGTATGTTTGGAAGGTTGGTTGTTCTTGAATGTTAGGATTGTGAGTTAATCGGAGGTTTCATGTAATAGGTAGTTAAGTGATCTATCGAGAGTACTGTGTGTGATGTGTAGGTGGGTGGATGGTCAAGTTGTATTTTTGGTAGGTAGGTCTACCATGAATGATTGGTGTCAATCCAAGGTTTTATGTAATGTTCAAGTGAATGGTGTATCAGAGGTGTTGTATGTTGAGTTGGTGGGTGACCAACCAAGAGTCTTATATGTAGAGTGTGTGTGGTTGGTCTTTTGTGTGTTGAGTAGGTAGATGGTTGGTGTAGAATGTGTGGTGTCTTGTATGTTAAGTAAATAGTCTGACAAGAGTCTTTTTATGGGAGGGTGAATGGATTATCAAGATGAATGTGTGGTGTGTAGGTGGGTGGTTAATCAAGTTGTATGTTTGGTAGGTAGGTCTTCCATGAATGTTAGGTGTCGATCTAGGGTTTTATGTAATGATTGGTTATGTAGTCTATCTGTGTGTTGAGTAGGTGAGTGGTAAGTCAAGAGTGTTGGATGTTATATAGGTTGAAGGTGGGTTGTTCATGTTAAGTCATGATTGACTGGTGTGTAGTTGGTCTTGTATGTTAAATGTGTGGTTATACGTGAAGTCTTGTTTTTGTTGGTGGTTGAGTCGTATGTTTGGGAGGTTGGTTGTTCATGAATGTTAGGATTTTGAGTCAATCGGAGGCTTCATGTAATAGGTAGTTAAGTGATCTATCGAGAATACTGTGTGTGATGTGTAGGTGGGTGGTCAGTCAAGTTGTATGTTTGGTAGGTAGGTCTTCCATGAATGTAGGGTGTCAATCTGATGTTTTATGTAATGTTCAAGTGAATGATGTATCAGAGGTGTTGTATGAAGAGTGTGTGGTTGGTCTTTTGTGTGTGTTGAGTAGGTAGATGGTAAGTCAAGAGTGATGAATGTTTGTAGGTAGGTAGGTAGGTTGTTCATGGATGTAGAGTGTCAATCTGATGTTTTATGTAATGTTCAAGTGAATGATGTATCAGAGGTGTTGTATGAAGAGTGTGTGGTTGGTCTTTTGTGTGTGTTGAGTAGGTAGATGGTAAGTCAAGAGTGATGAATGTTTGTAGGTAGGTAGGTAGGTTGTTCATGGAAGTGTGTTTGGGTCTCTGAGGGTGGTGTATATACATTTTCTGATCGAGTATATTACAACTAAAAGGAACTAAACTTTCTTACTGTTAATGTCAAAGTCTCTACAATAGACACATTTCAACTAACTATTCGTTTATTTGTTTAATACGTAAACAATCATTAGTACTGAGTTTTGTTAAAACCAGACTTAAAATGTGAACATTAAAGAGAATTTATTCCTATTGACTACTTACACTTTGTCATCTGTTTTGAGTCAATTGGATAGTTATGTAAGTAAAACAATTAATTTACATGTGTTACATTAGTTTTGTATGTTGTTTTCAACTCAAACTAAGTTTATAAAGGTTCTATAAGAGTATTTTAAAGGGATTTTAAATGTTTAGGACAGATATTATTGTTATGACACTGAATTTAAATGATTTTAGGGAATTGTAACATATTTTGTACACAAATATCCCTATTTATTGAGATTTTAACTAAATTTTAAGGGATTTAGAGACTACTATGTTGGTAGTTCTTCCTTGATTTGAGACATTTTTCATCAATTACATTTTTATGTAAAGTTTTCTGAAATTTGTATGTATCTTTGATTTTTTTTCTTACTTTTGGACATAATTTACTCTTCTTTTAGAAAGTTGTACCATATAGTACAGGATCACTTCCTGATTCTCACAGATTTTAGTATTTAACCAGTTTTCTTTCACGGTGAGTGTTTAATTCCTCACTACCCTCAAGTAAGCTGAAGGCAAAACTTAAGGGCATTGCCCAATTCCCATGGGACGCTCCCGATAGAGGTCTGGTAACCCCCACGGGTAATTTAATGTAACTTGCCCCAACCATCGCAAGTTACGGTGATAGCCACTCCATAACAA
>JAQJVL010009409.1:0-16139 GCA_035578905.1 Stictocephala bisonia
AATGTCATCTTTCTTGTTCCCAAAAGAAATTTGCTTCGTCTTCGATTCGTTAAAAACTAGGTCATTGTTTCTGCAGTAGTCCATAGCAACGTTAACAGCAATGTATGAATTTATTTCTAGATTTTCCACGGAGTTATTGGCTGTTAATAGCATAGAGTCGTCAGCATACATCACTAAATTACTGTATGAATGTAAAACCTTTGGGAGATCATTAGTAAATAAAATGAAAAGTACAGGACCCAACACAGATCCTTGTGGTACGCCACGGTTCATTGACAGGACCTGAGATCTTGAAGTTTTAGTAACTCTTTTCGAGGTCTGAGTTACTTCCACAACCTGGTGTCTCCCTTCAAGGTATGCTGAAAACCATGACAGCATACCTTGGATTGTTCCTTGTCATGTCCAGATTGTCCTTGGAGCATGTCCAGATTGTTCCTTGGATCCTTGGATAATAATAAAATGGGCTACCTGAGGTCAATTATTGTAACAATTCCAGCACGGGAAACCTTTTTGGCACTATGATTAACCATCATTCGATAGGTCGCAAATCATGAACCTACTAAGAAATCAGTAAAACTATAAATGGTAAGCCAAATATATCAGCAAAGAAGAATATTTTATTCATTTTTATTTTTCCTGAAGAATAATTTATATTAAGAAAGACCTCAATATATTTTTTTATTCTTAAGATGCAGACCGTCAATATATGGGAGAATATGGATTTCGAATGAGTGTGATGAGTGTAAATGAGCGAATTTAGTCATTGTTACAAACTAATACCGACTATTCCTTAGAAAGTATAATTAATTAATGGCCCAAAGACAAATGAACAGCTGGTGGTTATCAGCTGATCCCTTTCAAAATGTGTTATGACTCTGATTTTGATCGAACTGAGACCTTTACCTTATGAAGCTGGGATGGTGTACCCCAAGGGTTAGTTTTGGGAGCAATTCTGTTTCTTATCTATATTAATGATCTTTGCACTGCAAATCTTAATGGTAAATTAACCTCATTCGCAGATGATACGGCATTGTGTTACATAGAAAATTGCTGTACGGTTATAAATAATACATTGAATAAAGATCTTAATGCGATTCAATTGTGGTTTACAGAAAATAATATGCTATTAAGTCCAGAAAAGACAAAGTATATTAAGTTTGGCTTAAGAAATGAAATTAAATTCAATAATGAAATAATCTATAAATGTGTACACTGTGTTTGCAGTGACACTAGGAGTGCTATAGACTATGCTATTGTTAAACAAACTGACAGCTTAAAATATCTTGGCTTAACTGTTGATCAGGAAATGAATTGCAAAGAACATATAGAATATTTGACAAAAAAATTAAATAGTATAATAAGAACATTTTATTTGTTGAAACCTTTATGTCCAGACAATGTTCTAAGAACATTATACTACTCGCTTGTGCATAGTAGACTGTGGTTTATTTTGCTGGGGCGGAACCTTTGAAACCAATCTGAGGACCTTAATAATCTAACAAAAGAATTTACAAGAATAATTAAAAATAAAAGCAGAATGGATCCATCACGCCCATTGTTTGTTAGTCTAAATATCTTGGCTTTAAAATATATGTTCATACTCAGTTTTTAAAATATTTTACATTCTAAGTAGTAACTTGCCAGTCGTACATAATATATTTAAGTGTAAATTAAGGAGGAAAGAGGATATATTAGTTCCTAAACCTAATTTAACTTTCTTTACAAAGTGTTATTGCTTTTTAGAACAAAAAAGTTTAATTCAATTCATGAGCATATTAAAAAATGTAAAAATCTTAAACTTTTTTCAATGATATTAAAATCTTGGCTCTTAAAACATGAATACATTGATTTTCTGACAAATATACAAATGTAATAAATAATTATATTTAAACTAATGAACTTTAATCGTGTAGGTGGGATTTAAATGTATTTCAAACTATTGTCTTGCGCTTTAAAGTTTTTTCATAAATTGAAGGGACATCAACACATGCTCTGCCTAATGAGGCCCTATATTTTTTAAAAGATTAGTTCTCTATATTAGTTTAAAACATATTTTATCCGTGCAATAATAATGATAAAAGTATTAAGTATACTATACATTAAGTATATTATGTAATGTAACACTAATCTATTTTCTTATGTACTGTGTTTAAATGTTGTTGTTGTATATATTAAACATATATTATGCATATAAATATTTGTAAAATCTTGTATCTTTCAACAAATAAAACATATTCTATTCTATTCTAAAAAAAATATATGTACATATTTTGTTGATTGCTATACTAAACGCAAAGTGATCCATAATTTTGTTTTATATTTTACTCTTCAAAACTGCAGGCGAATCATCAATACAAGTATCAACAACCATAGTCTCATCCGACTCCAAAAGATTGTCATCCTCGGAGTCTTCATTTCATTTTTCCTCTTCTTGTCTATCATGACCATCGCTTATAACAATTTCCTCTGCAGTTCATGGTGAATGTTCATCTGATTCGTCTCTTTTGCTTTCTGATAGGAAATTCAAAAATTCTTCACTGTCCTCAGGATTTGACCTTTGTATACGAGCATCAAAATCTGGATCTCGATGGGTGAACGATCGACTATCATGGGTGGCCAATTTCAATATTTTACTAATTCACTGTACTACCAGTAAACAATATTTTAGTCATTCACTTTAGTATAAATACATAGAGAAAATATTAAGCACTACATTAAAGGAAATGCCCGGTGTCTCAGACCGCTAATTGAATAGCACACATGGAAACAGCCCGTCTCACAGACTGCTAGACTGTGGAAAACCGATGTCACACCTTATTGAGTACTCGCCTCAGACTAACGACATTGTCAACCGGTTTGGAAGGGTATATAGGTAAGGTACTATGTTCATCATCCACCCTGCCTCCATAGTACCTCTACTAAAAAAAAAATATATTCATTGGGTGCACGACAGACCGATATTTCCTTTAGTGTTATGGTTGGTTTTTGGTTAAGTTTAATTAAGTTAGTTTAACAAATACTAATTAATAAAATCAAGACGGTGAGTTTATTTTCCATTGTCTACTTCTATTGGGACTGGACATTAGGTAATTATATCAGAATCAACTCAGTTCGCTTTAGTACAGTGACAGTTTAAGAAACTAGGCTACTGTCTATCTGTAACTGAATGTCGAAACAGTAGTCACACATGCAGAAGCATCTTTTTTGCTATGGAGATGTAACTTAGACACAACATGTAAGGTTGTGCTTAGAGTTTTCGGTTTGGGTATTAGAGGCTATCATTAACTTACTCTTTACTTTTTGAACAGGGTTTACCTAGATTACTTTGTGTAGCTGGATTTTCATGATCCCTTTTTGTTGAAAGGTGTTACTTCAAAATTGTCAGTGGGTGAACTATAGACTTAAGGGTTAGCCTCTCTTAAGTAGCAGTGCGATACTGTGAGTCCAAAAGGACTGATAACCAGGTTGGTAAGTTTGAGAGTAACAATAGTTGTTACTGTCCCCATAGATATTAATATTATTACATATGAGACACCGACACAACGTTGTTGGTATTTTAAGGCGAATATGAATGGTTATATGAGTGTATGATGAGTGGGGATGAGTGTAGTCTGGTTACTAACTGAGTTCAACTGTTCCTCAGAAAGGGCAATCTATTAATAGCCCAACAGCCAGGGCAACTAAGGGACCTACAGCTTTACGTGGAATCCGAACCACGTACTGCTGGTCTGATTTTCAGCTAATTGACAAGCCTGATACTCAGTTATCTCCCCCACACAACATCCGCACAATGATTACCACCCAATATGGACACCCCAGACTTCTCTAGTAGAGTCCACGCCGATAGCAACCATCAAGCGGACGCCATGTCGGTATTAAGAGAACCGAACATCCAACCTATCGCCTACAATCTCCCAAACACTTTGTCCCCATGTAGCTGGGTTACAGCACTTATACTTATACAAGCTGCCATGAGGATTGTGCACAGTAATAAAATCCTTATTACACAGTAGCATAACCTTATTAAACCTAACAGAGTATTACCTATCTAATTTTACCTTATAAAACCAAACCTCACCTAGGCAATTATTTATCATATTATGCATTTTTCAAGTTTTTTTTCTCAAAACATGCATATTGATTTACCTTTGAAAGTTCTACAAAAATTGTTTTGGGGAAAAAGCCGGGAAAACTATGAAAATGAGGAAAACTGAACTTTTTTGTTCCTAAAGCATCTTGTTGATGTAATTATATTGTTGTGGGTACTCAAATTAACACGTTCAGAGCGGATCACCCGCCCGCAGGTCAGGCAGTGACACGTACCCGTAGCACCTGAGGGCCATGGTGCCGCTTCATTATATAGTGGTAAGAGGAGCTATGACCCACATATTGGTCATACATTTATAACGAACCATATACATTTAAATCAACTTCTTGGATGTTTACATGGATATAAAAACATGTAAACTTGATAAGTGAAAACATTATTTTTATATTCAGCTCCTAAGGAAAGTACATAGTAATATTAGTAATAGACAGCCACAATCAACATGTTAAGAAGAATTGGGACATGATCAGAAATATGATAAGGGTTTTGCAATTGGAAAATTATTAAGCGTGTTAGTCAGGTTGATAGTTTTGGTAAGGTTGTTAGGTCGTTATCAAAATATAATTAATAAAGCCAGCCTAATCTTACTAAACCTAATATAACAGAATGTAACCTACTGTGCCTAAAAAAACAAACCTAAGTAGACAGTACCTAACCTAACTTTCTCCAAATAGGCATTTCCCCTGTGTTAACACTCTTAATAATAACCCGATTTCAAAACCATTTACATATTCTAGAGTGTTTTGAGGAAAAAAAACGAAAAATGCATAATATGCTTTATCGAATAATTACATTAACCTAAAAACATATCCTTACCTAAACAGGCACTTTTCCGATGCTAACTTATCCGAGTGGCGAGTATTAGTCCGACTCCGATTTCAAACCCCTTTAAATAGTTAGTCTTGATGAGGATGAAGACTAACTATCTAATCCTAAATAATTATTGTTGAGCCATGCACGTAACCTTAAGGCCCGGTTTCCTAGCTGCCGAATTACGCTGCGATTTTTGGTACCGATCTAATTCAAGTAAGTTAAGTTGGTACAGTCATTTTCCTAGTTGCCGAGCTCGGTAAGTTCTGTACGTTGCATTGCGTTGCGACACAGGCGACTGCTCGAAGCCATGTGTGAGCTTTTTGAAAATTTCTGTTCTACAATATACAAACTCTCGACCAACGATGCTCAACATACAAATATGAGAACCATATTAATATGTCTTGAGAAGTCATCGAGGTTGATATGAGCCTCGAGAGCCTTCATTGCTTAACAAGCTCTGGTCCTGGCCTTATCCCTGTTGGTGTTTTAAAGTTTTGTGCGGAGGTGCTGTCCCCGCATTTTTTTATACGTTTCAACAGCTTAGTCCAAAAGGGGTTTTTTCCTTCCGATCTGAAATTGGTATTTCTTGTATTGAGGGATTCACAAGTCTTGTGCTCAGGCTGAAGTCAAGAACTACATACCAATAGTGATTCAACCTATATTGGCACAATATATTCTGAAAGGTTTCCTTGGACAACATTTCTTTCTCCTTTGAAAGCATTATCAACCCCCATTAACATGGTTTCAAGCCTGGTCAATCAACTATAACTAACCAGGTGGTTTTCATATATAAGGCCCCCAAAGAGTAGCCAGCTATATTGTGTCTATCTTGATTTCAGTAGGGTTTTTGTCAGGATTAGCCATTACCACTTGCTAAGCAAGGTCCAGGGCTCATGGCTTTACGGGGCCATTACTTGGGTAGTTCTAGAGCCACCTAACTGGACGTAAACTTAATGTAGGATACGTATCCACGCTTTCGAGACATATCTCTGCGTCATTGGAAGTGCCTCAGGGATCCCACCTTGGGTCCTCCATATTTAGCCTATACGTTAACGACATTGGCCAATCTTTGAATGGGAACTTATTTTGTTTATGGACGATATGAAGGTTTTGTTTAGGTTCTCGAAGGTTTTCTCTCATTACCTAGAGCTCTAAAGGGATTTGGAGAGAGTCAAGAGTGGTTCGTAACTAATGCAATGGATCTTAAACCCATCAAAATGTGCGGTTATTTCATTTAGCAGGTTTATTATCGTAAATAAATAAATAAAATGAATCACCGCCTATTCTATTTTGTTTAATTTCAATTTGTATTAATTATTTATTCGTACGATTCTTGGTGTACATTAATACATATTATTTGTTTTCTATTATAATCATTAAAACATTATTTGGTTTATATCAAATTTAATCCCTTATTTAACTTAATTATGTTCATTTTTCAACAAAATGACAAGTGTGTATTACATGTATACTATATTATACTACTAAAAACTTCTTTATTATTGTTGACTACTCATTGGAAGCTGGAAGTACAAAAATGTGCATGGTTGGTCACTTGTTGTTGTGTTTTGTTTTTGTATTTGTATCAACACCGTCATGTTTAGACATTATTACAGTAGCTTTGTTTTTTTAAAATCAGCTTATTTAAAGCCTATTTTAAAATGAAACTACTATCCTGGGTAAGTTTATTCATTGCTCATTAGTTTTCAATTTTACTTAATAAACATGCTGTACTAATCGACAAAGTACAGGCTCATTAACACAGTTCCCTTCATTAGTTTAGTTGTAATTGTCGTTTAGAATTTAATATAAAAAATAGCTTATTAAAAAATACAGTTAATAAGAAGGATGCTATGTCTGGCCTCTGAACAGTCACCTCTGCAACTTATGCTAGTGGTACAGTGGTCAGCGTTCTGAGTTTTGGTGGGGAGGGGAAGCCAATTATTGATTCCGCTAGTTTGACTGCAGATCCACCCGTACACGTACAGTAAAATTGAACCCCCCCGCCCGCCCATACACGTAAAGTGGCATTGTCCACCCGCTCGGCCATTCACGTACAGTGGCGTTGACCCACCTGCCCGCCCATACATGTACAGTGGCACTGACCCACCCGCCCGCCCATACACTTACAGTGGCATTGACCCACCCGCTCGCCCATACACGTACAGTGGCATTGACCTACCCGCCCGCCCATACACGTACATTGGCATTGACCTGCCCGCCCATAGCGTACATTAGCGTTGACCCACCCACCTAAATCAGTGGCAATCTAAAACTCATAATATTTTAGATTGTTTCTTATCATGAGTTGGAGGCTGTTCCCAACTTGGCTGTCCTTGAAATTGTTTACTTTGTTATCATGTATATTGTCATCAGTTTCTTATCCCTCAGAGAATGTAAGAAGGCACTTGTTAGCCACTTCTGAAAATACAATGTCATGTTGTAAAAGTAGTGAAAATTAAGTTTTTATATTTTTATGAGGTTGATTTCAACTGCGGAGAAGTTGTTTTCCCCTGAAAAATCCATAAACTAGCTTTTAATCTGAAAGTGAACAAAAAATTTATAAATTGTTAATTTTCAACATTATTTTTAAATTTTAGATGTTTTGTATGTTAGACATGAATAAGCTAGTGCCTATTTAATTGGTTTTTCAATTAAAGTATAATTCGGTCCAACAAATACACGTTTTTACATACGTAACAAACTACAACATAACTTATTCTAATTGTCTATTTACTTAACAAAAATGTAGACACCTGTTCCCCGGGATGACATACCGGCCGTTCCCACCTGCACCTGGGTACCTACGCGAGTTAATTTGTTTATTGTGGTTAGTAGTTTGATATTTTTTTACATGTATTTCAACGCCAGTGGCACTTATTATTGACTATTCAAACGTTCTTGTACAACGGTCTAAACCTATCAAGCTAAATATAGTTAGACTTCCCGGGATTTGATCCGCAACTTTCTGCATTGAAGTCAGGAGTGCTAACCATTAGGCTTACAAGAGCCCCTATTTTATAATGATCATGTAATGGCTGCTAATCACGATTTGCTTTAAAAGAGTGTTACAGTCTCAGAGATACCACTGAAGATGCCAAGGCATGGGCGAAACATTTGATGATGTAAATATTTTAAATTACACCTTGACGTGGTCATTACCGGAAGCTTTATTTAGTAGTAATGACACCGGCTGCTTAAGCCTTAGAAATAAGATAAAATATTTGTTTATTTACTATTTCCTTTTTTGAATAGTTTAGGAATTACTTTTGTCTCAACCAAGTTAGAGTAATACTGATTAAGGAGTGAACTTACCAACTGGGGCCAGTAATGTCCTCATTACCGTTATTTAAGGTAATATTTTGTTGAAAAACTGAATTATTAATAACTGGTCATGTTATTGTTGACTAGTTTGTTGTGTAGTTTACTTTGTTTTTTGCTACAAATTAGTGAATTCGTATTGAGTATTTGTAGATATAACAATGGATGAACACCATAATACAAAATTTAACTGTCAGAAATGTTTGTTTACAGATACATAGGCAATTGTTTTTACCAAAGCATACTATTTTATAAATTAAAAAAAATCCTATTCATAGTACAAGCCTTATAAGATGCAATATAGAAGGCCATATAATTGTCTACGAAAAAAAAGTAGAGATGGTCATAGAAACTTTTGTATTGTTATTGTAAGCCTAGTGCACATTAGGCAGGATATATCTTTTAATTTTCTTTTCAAAACAGTTAGTGCAATTTTCAAACAACCAAAATAAAAGTTGCATATGAAAATATGATTGCACATCTTATTCTAAAAATAATGTTATACGAGGGCTGTTTGAAAAGTATACTCTGTTTGCTAACTTGTTGGTAAATAGAGGGGGTAAGGTTGGTATAGGACACCCTGCGCTGGCGCGCACAGCAGGTCAGTGGGCTTTCAACTGTATTACAGTGAAGGTTGTCCTAGTGCTAGTTTGTTTTCAGTCGCTTGTTGGAATGAGTGCTGCTATAAAAATCCCCGTGAAGCATGAAGTGCGTTCTGTCATTCAAGTTTTGTGGTTGTCTGAAAGAATTTTTGGTACCCACCAAGCACAAAACTTTCGGTAGCCTAACCTGTCAGTCACTACCTTGCACAAAACGGTCCTGGAAATTTGTGGAAATTCTTCCAAAAATTCTGAGACGGTGAAGTGTTTGTTGTCACAAATCTTTGCATTGATTTTCTCATCAGTGACCATAGACAGTCGGTTGACATTTGTTCTGCCACTTTTAAACGCGCTAACCCATTCCTGAACAACTCTTGCACTCATTACACATGACCTATACAGAACACAAAGTTCTCTATGAATTGCTGCTGCCAAATACTGTTTATCTATGAAAAAATCGAACAACAGAATGCACTTCACACTTTGTGGGAATTTTTATTGTAGCACTCATTTCGACAAGCAACTGAAAACAAACTAGGCTACGACAAACTAGGCAACCTTAACTCTAATATAGCTGGACGCCCACTGACCTGCCGTGTGCGCTAGCGCAAGGTGGCGTCCTACCCGTTCTACTTCTCACACAATGAGCAAATAGAGGTTACTTTCCGAACAGCCCTCGTATAATCTATACATATATAAGCCAAATACCACTCACTCACTCACTGACTGACTAAATACGAAATCTCAAAAACCACCAAACGGATTCGTATGAAACTTGGTACGTAGCTTCCTCTAGGGTAGTAGGTGCTCGCTAAGAAACAGTTTCAAAAAATTCAATCAGGTTCGCGACTAAACCGTGAAAAACGCGACTTTTAAATCTATGTATTTTTTGTGAACCTACAAATCACATTGCAACAAAACTTGGTACCAAGCTTCCTTTTAGGTCTTAGATGAACTCTAGAAAAAAGTTTTCACAAAGTTCGGGTCATTTCAGCACTATAAAGAACTCACTCACTCACTCACTGACTAAACACGAAATCTCAAAAACCACCAAACGGATTCGTATTAAACTTGGTACGTAGCTTCCTCTAGGGTAGTAGGTGCTCGCTAAGAAACGGTTTCAAAAAATTCAATCAGGTTCGCGACCAAACCACGAAAAACGCGACTTTTAAATTTATGTATTTTTGTGAACCTACAAATCACATTGCAACAAAACTTGGTACCAAGCTTCCTTTTAGGTCTTAGATGAACTCTAGAAAAAAGTTTTCACAAAGTTCGGGTCATTTCAGCACTATAAAGAACTAGCAGAAAGTACCCGTGCTTCGCTACGATTATGATTAAGGAACGGATTCGAATGCAAATTGGTATGTAGCTTTCTCTAGAGTTGTAGGTGCTCTCTGAGAAACTGTTTCAAAAAATTAAATCGGGTTCTCGACCAAACCGCGTAAAACGCGACGTTTAATTTTCGAATTTTCTGAACTTAAACATTAGATTAAAAGAAAATTTGGTGCTAAACTTCCTTTTAGGTCTAAGATGAATTCTGGGACGTTTTTTCTGAACATACAAAGCAGATCGCAACTAAAATTGGTGCTAAGCTTTCTTTTAGGTCTTAAATGAACTGTAATAAAAATTTTACAACAAGTTTGGTTCTGCTCGGCACTATAACTCTTTATACTTTGCATAAGTGCTTATAAAAAAAAAAAAAATTTCAATCACGTTTCAAACCAAACAGCAAAAAACTCGATACTTGACGATTGTTGTATATTTTCTAAACCTAGACAACAGATCACAAATAAACTTGATACTATGATTCTTCGGCTGATTGTAAATTAGCGATAGCAGTCTTGGCTGTTCACTAGAAGGCCGGTTCTTATCAGTTGACCTCTGCCCTCCCTCCCACTCCCCGCACCTCACCAGCACCGCACCGCAGTACGGCTCGGCTCATATCAGTCCAGTACACGCTTTTGACCTGAACACTGCTTTGCTGTTTGTTCAGTTCTGTCCATTGCTTATTGCTTCTGAATACTACCTACTTTTTCTTAAATATTTTCTTTTGCCCCACTATTTGCTACCATAGTATTCGATTGCCTCACATCCTTTCATACCATCATTTTTTTACCTTTTTTCATGTCATAACTCTGACATTCTTAATAGTTCTCCTGGTTCAAACTTGATACAGTTGACATAACTCTGTAGTTACAACTCCGGCCACTCCACTTTGGGTAGGGTGTTCCCTTACTACATGAGTTTATATTGGTATTTTATTCTGTTAACTATTTGCTTCTTTTACTTACTGCTTGTTTCAATTCTAGATCATCTGCTTGGGTTTGAACCTTTTCACTTCATCTTCTTCTTCTAAAATACAAAGCTAAATTTTTCTTTATTCATCTTAATACTTTTTCTGAACAGTTGCACGACAATGGTTATTGAAACATTCGATATTGATGGTGTGGCAGTACCTCACCATGTCATAAAGATCACTGGGGACGGGGCTTGCCTTTTCTCCTCTTTATCTTATCTGGTCCACTGTACAGCTTCACTAACACTCCGAGTGCGCGCTGACATTGTGCGTCACGTGTCCAACAACTGGCGCAGACTTAAGCCTTACACCTTGACCATAAATAAAGTCCCTTACAGAACTAAACGTCAGTACATCGCCGACATGTCACAGCCTTACTTCTATGGAACCTTTTGTGAGCTCATGGTTGCAGCAGAGGTCTTTCCTTATAAGTTCGAGCTCTTTCGTGACAGAAAACTCTTAGCCTGTTATGGGGATGAGGTTCAGGAAATAAAAAGACTTAAGTTCTCTGGTGATGACATGGCAGGGCACTTTGACGTTCTTATACCTTGCGAACAACCTTATGTACCAAATTATTTTCAAAACAGTCTACATACCTCAAAATCTTATGCCTCAACATTAAAATCCCAACCTGGTTTTTCTGAATCTATGCCCACCGACCCTATTACATCCAAACCTGGCCCATCTTCCCTTTGTGTCTATGAACCTGTTGCAGTCCAACCAGGCTCTTCTCAGCCCATCCTATCAAACCTTGAAACTCCCTTAGACATGAGTTCGGACGAATCAATCGTAACAGTGATCACACCTCAAAAATCTAGGGGTAGAAAACGAAGGAAAAGATTCACTGATTCCATCCGAAAAAAGCAGGTTAGGGAGTCTGTTGCTAAAAATACGGAGAGCCCCTCTGAAATGCATAGAAAGGCTGTTAAAAAATATGCCGAGAGCCACCCTGAAGTGCACAGGGGGGCTGTTAAAAAATATGCCGAGAGCCACCCTGAAGTGCACAGGGGGGCTGTTCAAAAATATGCCTAGAGCCACCCAGAAGTAAACAGAAGGGCTGTTCAAAAATATGCCGAGAGCCACCCAGAAGTAAACAGAAGGGCTGTTAAAAAATATACCGAGAACAACCCCGAGATTAACAGAAAGTCTGTAAAGAAGTACTCAAAAAACCATCCTGAAGTTAATCGTGAGGCTACGTCAAAGTACAATGAGAGGCGTGCACAAGTAAAGTTACTGCCATGGACAATCAAGAAACTCTCAGGTTTCAAGTATGACCCAAACATTGAATATTCTACAGATAAAATAGTTCAACTTGGACCTTGAGAAAAGTGCAATTTCTGCCATGCTTTAAAATGGAAAGACGAAAGCCCCAGAATGTGTTGCAGTAATGGAAAAGTTCAACTGCTTCCCATTCAAAAATATCCCGACCCCTTACATAGCCTTCTTTCTCACGACCATCCTGAGGCTGAGCATTTTCTTAATAATATTCGCAATATTCGCAAATACAACGGTTGTTTCCAAATGACGTCGTTTGGAGCAAAAGAGATAAAAGGAGACCATTTCATGCCAACATATAAAGTGCAAGGCCAGGTTTATCATAGAATAGGGAGTCTAATGCCTCGAACACAACAGCAGCCGTCTTTCCTTCAGATATATTTTGTTGGTGATGATAACCGTGAAAGAGACATTCGCTGTGGGTACTTTCAAGATGTCAAGCCAGCATTGGTAGGCCAGCTCCAAAAAATTCTTCATGAACATAACAAATATATCAAAGGGCTCAAAGCTGCTATTGATTCTGTTCCCAAAGATCAGCAAGATTTCCAGGTAGTTATCACTGCTGACCAGAAGCCTTCGAGTGCTCACAAGGGACGTTACAATACTCCTACCACTAACGAAGTTGCTGTCTTGATTGTAGGCCAGGTGTTTGAAAAGCGAGACATTGTGCTATACAGTAGGGAAGACAAACTGATAAGAATCAGTGAGCTACATCGAGCGTATGATTCTCTTCAGTATCCTCTCATGTTCTTCCGTGGTGAAGATGGCTATTGTATCAACATCCCTCAGCGTGACCCAAACACCAAGACAGCACTTAAGAAAACTGTGTCTGCAGCTGATTTCTACGGATATAATTTAATGGAGCGAGAAGGCGAAGAACCATATTTACTTTTGTTTCGCAACCTCCTCAACCAATTTTTGGTTGATATGTACGCAAAAATTGAAACAGAATGGCTAAACTTCATTCGAAACAACCAAAAAAATTTGAGGAGTGAAGACTACATTCACTTGAAGGATGCCATGAGAAAAGCTGATGCTCAGGTATCGGAGCTGGGTAAGATGGTTGTACCGCCATCAAGCTTCACTGGAGGACCTCGCTACATGCATGAGCGTACTCAGGATGCCATGACCTATGTCCACCATTTTGGTCGTCCAGATCTCTTTATAACTTTTACGTGCAACCCAAAATGGCGAGAGATATGTGAACTGCTCAAGGAAGGTCAGAAGGCTCAGCACAGACATGAGTTGGTAGTGCGGGTTTTCTACTTAAAAGTGAAGCATTTGATGAAACTAACAAAAGGGTCTATATTTGGAGCATATAGATGTCACATGTTCTCCATAGAATGGCAAAAAAGAGGCCTTCCTCATGTACACATTCTCCTTTGGCTAGAAGAAAAGATTAAACCAGACATGATTGACAAAGTTATTTGTGCAGAGATACCTGACCCAGAGCTAGACCCTGCCCTCCATGAGATTGTGAAGTCAACTATGATCCACGGCCCATGTGGTGCTCTCAACAGAAATTCGCCCTGTATGGTTAATGGAGCTTGCAGCTCTTAAAAAAAGAAAATATTTTATTAGAACCTCCATTCCCGAACTTTTAATTAATTTTATTCTTCAAGGATGTTTTAAACTGAATCAGATAGTTTATTATAATAATACTTTATTGGTATCATTTGATGTATAAAATTGTATAGAATATAAAAAATAAATAATAATATAAAATATCAAATAGTAAATTAACTATAAAATTGTTTTTGTTTATACTTTTGTTGAACTATATTTATACACATTTTCTGTCACTTTTAGGGAGCAAATTCTTATGGTCAACTAAGTCATGGTGTTAAATCTGAACAGTGTCTCTATCCTACTGAAATCGTGTCAACTGTGATCGAAAAAGTCGTCTCAATATCTGCTGGGGGTGGACATTCATTGCTCTTGGACTCGGAAGGTGCTTTGTTTGGAAGTGGGTCCAACAACAATGGCCAGCTTGCCAATTTGGAAAATAACACTGCAACATTTTCAAAACTTGAAGCTCTTGAAGAGTTTAAGCTTTCTCAAATTGAATGTGGTTGGGATTCAAGCTTTGCAATCACAGATGATGGCTCATTGGTGGTTTGGGGTTCTAACAAGTTTGGACAGCTTGGGATTTCAAGAGAAAAGGTAAGTATCTTAAAAATTTGTATATGTTATGGTCATTTTTTTTATGAATATTGTCTGTAGTAATTATTTTGTAAATGTTCGATCATTTAACAAGATTGTCATGTAACAATAAAACCTAACTAAAATGTTTTAATATTAATGAGCTTTATTTAGGGAGAGATATTGCTTTTCTAAGATGCTTATAATATTGTTGTCTGTACTAATCTTTGGATGTGAGCAAATGACTCTTATCAGAGAACTTTTTAGTTTGAATATTATTTATTTTTGGTGTCAAATGTCATCTTCAATCACCTATCACTGGTTTTCAATAAAGCTTTGGGCATTTACAACCAGTGCATGCATGTCTTAGAAATTAATTGTTATTTAGTGGTTCAACAGAAATAGGTAGTGTGTATAAGTTATTCTGTATTGCTATTGATTGTGTCACAGGCTTCTGTAGACGACAGTAACTGTTTAGCATAATTTGAAGAGCATTGTTCTGTAAAATATGTAAAACATATAATTTAAAAGTAAAATATGACTTAAATTCCTGTTAATTGTGGAACATTGAGAACAGCAAGTTATATTACATTTTCATTCTATATTCTCCTTTTAGGAATGGTTGATAAACATTTTAACAATATAGAAATATAATTAACTATTTGGAGAGTCCTCGTATAAAATGTCAGCACCCTACCTCATATTTATAGTCCCCATTTATTTTATGTTAATTTCAGGTGACAACTACAAGGCATCCAGTTGTTCTGGATTCACCCAAAGTCATACAGGTAGCAGCCGGCTTACGCCACACTGCTGTTGTCTCTAGTGATGGTTACGTTTACACTTGTGGCAGCTCAAGTAAGGGCCAACTGGGTATTTTTTCATCTGATGGAAATTTGCCGAAAATAGATCAAGATTCTTTGGTGAGAGGTTAGTTTTCATTTCCATATTCTGCAACAAAATAAATACACTTCATATATATATATATATATATATATATATATATATATATATATATATATTAAGGATAAGTTAAAAGTTGTGGAATTAAGTTATCTTATAAATATCTGAACAGTTTTAAGCCATCTAGTCATCTAACCTATATTAGCCTGTTGTGTAAATATTTGAAATTATTTTAAATATATTTGAATATATGAGGAAAAATAGGGTATCAACAGACTTACCTGAGAAGGCAAATTCTCTTAACACCTTGCAATAGAGAACACATAAGGAGAAATCACAATATCGTACATACATTTTCAGTACCACTGGCATTTTCCTCAGGTGAATAGAGAGAGAGAGAATTAGATTCCACTATAGCTAGGTAGGTGGCAGTGGTGGGGGTTGTATATCCACAGAGCAACACTCAGGTTATTAATGCAGTTTTGTCTCATTTTGTAAGTATGCTGATGGTGGAGGAGTAGGAAGGAAATGGTAAGTGATCTATCTGATGTTCAGATTAGGAGTGTCACAGGATTTAGTTATCCATTGGTGTGCAAGTTGGGAACTATTGGCATGGGAATAAAGAGATCCAATTACTTTAATGGTGTAACACTGGTAAAATATTTTGTAATGATGAAGG
>JAQJVL010009410.1:0-16110 GCA_035578905.1 Stictocephala bisonia
AGTAGTGTTTGAGTGATTGAATAAAACACACACGCACGCACGCACGCACGCACACATATGATGACAGTGAAGTAAGAATGTAAGTGTGAATGTATGGTCGGCTCAGTTAGACGTGTGCGTGGGTGAGTCTGGACTACCCGGGCTGCCTTCTGAGTTCTTTTTCTCCGGTTGCTGTGGTTGCGAGTCATTCGGAGATGTAACAGCCGAAATGCATGTGAAACTTAAGCTATTCTGGTAGACTGGGAGTTCTGGGTAACTCTCGTCTTCCAGCATGGTAGATGTAGACATGGCAGCCAGGGCAGCAAAGGAGTGGTCTTCGATGGAAAGCAGCACAGAGCGCAGAGGTGGCGTGATAACTTTGAGGCCTGGGTCACAGTCTGATTCCTGTCCCCCTGACAGGTCTTCCTCACCCACCATCGCCTCTCCGTGTCCCCACAGCTCATCCACTTCTGCTGTTTCCTCTCCGGCCCCTACCACACCCTTTTCATCCTTCTCACTCAGAACCCGATCCCTGTGTACGTTTTCTTCTCCCAGCTCATCTTCAATGCCTTCATCATCCTCCGAACTGTCCCGACTGGGTTGTTGGGTATAGATAGGCCTTGGGCCGCTCCCGCATCGATCCTGTCGATCTCTTGTTCAAGGGCAGCGGAGGCAACTCCAGAGGCATGATCTCTGTCACCTCGATTGAATCTATGATTAAACTATGATTAAATTACTCTTGAATTATTTATACTATTATACTATGATTAAATTTTTAAATTATTATTATTACTCTTATGAATAAATGTCTTACTTTTAATTTTATCAACATAACTGCATTATCCTACATTGTCATGACTGTTGTTAGTGTAATTGTTGATATATAATTAGTAAAATTAAGTACCAGATTTTGGAGTTCTTATTGTATTGACTTATTAGAGAGCATTAAACTTGATAAAAAGTATAAGTCTAATTAACAAAAGAACATAAGTTGAGCTGAATACTAACAATAGCACGTTCACAGCTGAACAATGTTACAAGTGTACAGAGGGTGGCCAAATTATTAGACTAGACGTATTAGTTTAATGCATTTTTGACTTAACTTTGAATTTGGTTAGAAAACATGTATAAACTAAAATAAAACTGCCTAATTTGGCATGGACTACCAGTATAAAATCAATTTATATTATGCTTGAATGTTTTTGTATTGATTCTGATGGCATTGGCAGCACTGAATCAGCTGTTGTTTCTTTTAGACATTATAAGCAATTCCTAACCTCAAACTTGGCATACAGTTGATGTTGATTACTTGTGTTTGTAGTTGTTTGTTTATGTATTGTGTGAATTGCAAACAGTGTTTATGAAGCGGTTTGTGTTGTAAATCAGTTTGTTCTGCTTTTTTTATAACTTTTAAGTGCATTTTGGTTTCTGAATTGTGTTGAAAACATTTGACCAGCAATGGGGAAAACAAGTGATTTGTCTCCCAGAAAAAGTGCTTCAGTGAAACTTTTATTGGAAGAAAACTGCTATTCACAGACTGAAATAGCTAAGAGATTAGGTATTTCCCAAAAATCTGTGAGCAGAATTAAGATGGCCTGTGATCTCAATTTGAATTACGAACCACGTCGAGTAGGCAAATGTAGTCGAAAGCGTAAACTAAATGACAGACTGGTTAGAAAACTAAAAAATATTACTACAATGAACAGAAGAAATACAACAAAACAATTGACTGAACAAATAAATGAGTACGGAGCGAATGTTTCAACAACAACTGTAAGGAGGGTGTTGAGTGGAGAAGGCCTAAAGGCTTGTAGGCCAAGGAAGAAACAGAAGATCACGCCTGCCATGGCCAAGAAACGGCTGCAATGGGCTAAGGGCTTACTAGGCTTCACAGTTGAAGATTGGGAAAAGGTAAACTAACCTACAGTATGCCTATATATACTAGTCATGCATTTATAGCTTATTTTAATGTATTTTAAAATGTTAAAACTATGGTAATCAATATAATGATGAAATTACTACGTAGGCCTATCGTACCGTACAAAACCTATAACCTAATTTAACTTAATTTAACCTAACCT
This sequence comes from Stictocephala bisonia, assembly GCA_035578905.1. Taxonomy (NCBI): domain Eukaryota; kingdom Metazoa; phylum Arthropoda; class Insecta; order Hemiptera; family Membracidae; genus Stictocephala; species Stictocephala bisonia. Next base: position 2,061 of record JAQJVL010009410.1, read on the forward strand.
AAGCAACAATCAACTACAATTCAACTTGTTTTTCCAGGTATGCTTCTCTGATGAGTCTATATTCCAGATTAGTGATGAGAGCTCTCAGTACGTCCGTAGAAAATCTGGGGAAGAGTTTAACGAAAATTGTATTCAGCAGTTCGTAAAGCATCCAACGTCGGTAATGATTTGGAGTGTAATGTCTGTACATGGCCCAAGAAGACTGTATATAGTAGACAAAACTATGAGACAAGACCAGTATTTGAATGTGTTAAAAAAAAGGCTTATTCCCCAAGCAAAAGAGTGGTTCCCGAATGGCGAATATATTTTTATGCACGACGGAGCCCCTTGCCACGCAGCGAAGACTGTGTCAAACTTTCTCCGTGAATCAGAGATCAGTACACTTCCATGGCCAGGTAATAGCCCTGACATGAATCCAATTGAAAATCTATGGGCTATTGTGAAGAAAAGAATGAAAAATCACAAAGTTACAACTCGACAAGGACTTATTGAACTGTTAATACAAGTGTGGCACCATGATGAGGAAATTAAGAACAATTGTAAAAATTTGGTCCAAAGCATGCCAAATAGAATAAAAATGTTAATTAAGAACAAGGGTATGCACACAAAGTACTAAAAAAATGTATTTGTTGTAATCTAAGATGTAACAAGTTGTTAAAATAAAGTTTTCTCATATTCTTCGCTAAAAAAGCAGTCTAGTCTAATAATTTGGCCACCCTCTGTACTAGGATGGTGATATAATAATTCCTATAACTTATCAAAAGAATGATGTTAGAATATTCAAAATGCTTTCTGGAAAAAGATAGGACGCCGTTTTAATGTATAACCGTGACGTCAACCGTATATTGACATCGTCCGCCACTGGATCTGGTTTGCGATCTTCTGTGAATCACGTTCGAGCAGGAAACTATGACGATTTGTTCGTCATATTAAAGTAGTATTACATTACATGACAGTATTTAACAAGGTAATGTATTAAGATTTTAAAACATTTTCACAATAAATTCATTGTCTTACTATTATACAGGATGTACAGAAGTCAGCGTTAAAAAAATTTTCTGGTGAAACTACCAGATATTAGTGAAAAAATTTGGAAGTAATATTTTCTTCACCCCAACCATCTTTAATTAATAGACAGTTTTATTGTTTTTTTTTAATCGTGTTTTGTTTTAGTAAAACTTAGTTTTCACCATTATTCATTAAAAATTTTTTCACTTTTGGTGCTTTTTTTAAATCCACACAAAATTTTACATAGGAATTCAAAATAAACAACATTTTCATTATGAGTTTATTATAATAGTATAATAAAGTTATTTATAATTCCTTGGTCTGTATGTCTTGTGACTTATTTTTAAAAAAACTTAAAATTTCACTTGGTCACAAATTTGTTTGTGTAGATTTAAGAAAACATACCAAAAGCGACAAAATGTTAATGGATAGTGGTGAAAATTAAGTTTCACTAAAACAAAACAAGTTTTTAAAAAACCATTAAAATGTCTCTTAATTAAAGATGGTTGGGGCGAAGAAAATAATATTTCCATTTATTGTAACTAATATCTGGTAGTTTCACCAGACATTTTTTAACACTGACTTCTGTCCACCCTGTATAAACATCTAATGGTTTATGTTACTTAATCAAGTAAAAACTACTGGATCCATTCAGCTGAAATTTTGCATGGACATTCTTAGTCTCTGGTTAACACATAGGCCAATCTTTATTTTGAAATTCCATCAGGGCACTGCCCCAGAGGTTCTAAGAAGTATCAATGCAAACCCTGTGGCAATACTAATTTGACAATTGTTTATAATAGTTAATTAGGTGTTGGAATAAATAAACAACTTACATAGTTCTGAAGTTAATACCGGGCCAAACCTAACCACACACTTTTGCTTATACAGATGCCAGTAGGTAGATACCATACCTAACTTTCAAGACATTAAGTAGTAAGTTAACAGTCTGATACATACACACCAGTATTACTGGAATACAAGAAGCACAATATACATGAACGAAAACCTCGTAGGGAGGACGGATACTCTGATAGTTTGTTATAAAAACTGAACAAAATTATTGTTTATAGTCTGAATCCATAATAAAATTCATTTATTAGCACTACTTAAGAGTTTTTACTATCATTCCCTATTATCCAACATTTTTACTTATCAGACATCATCAAGGCCTGTTTATGTCAGATAAGTGAGGCTCTACCGTACAAACATATTTGTATTTTATAGAAATTAAAAAAATTACCTTTAAAAACTGACCTTGCAATCACAGAATATAATAAATAGCTAGTACTAGATCTTATGCCATTTTTTTATGGTGTTTAACCAAACATCTTGTTTGGTTAAAATACCCCAATATAATAATTTAACTTATTACATTCATCTGTGAAAGGTGACTAGTGCAAAAAAAGCACTCAAGTAATGATTTAAACTATCAAAAGTATGCAAAGGAGTAATAAATCAAGAACAGTTAGAATGAATGTATTTTTTATTTAATTTCAACAATTTACAAAACAAAGAAATGTTTAATATATACACTTTTAAAACAAGTTGCAGTCTTAACAATTATGTTCACAATACTTGCCAAACGCTCTCTAAACTTTCACTAAGCAAATTGACATTTCAAATCTTTCTCCCAAATTAAAGCAAAGCTGCTAAATAACGTACAAATTAAATACAGCTTACTCCGTAGCAAAAATTTTATTTCTTAGTAAACTGTACCTAAACTATAGGATATAGAAATAAGGAAACAGGAAACAGTGCAAAAACGATATAGTATTATTATCCTAATGAGTTAGTATGCAACAGTTTTGGAAAAAAATTAAACAGGATGAAAGTTTTAACAGACAGTACGCTTATCTGTAATATAGAAGTACAGTATACATAATATTTCTAGTTAGACAATTGACTGAGAAAAATGGGAGTTCGATAAAAACGTTTATATGGTTTTCATTGAAATTAAGTTGGTAAAGAGACGTTATATATGGCAAAGCTTTCAAGACCTAGGAATAGAACATAATCTGATAGAATGGGTTGAGCTGTTAAAATACATCAGTGTAGAGTGAGGACCCAAGAAGGAAAACCTGGTTTGAGGTGTTTGATAAAATACGCACAACGTTGTGTCGGCGTCTCATAACTAAGAATCATGTATACTGTTAAGTTTTATAATCGACTAGCTGCTCACGTGGGCTTTGCCCCCAAACCCCCATTCCCCAAGTTAATCACAGATGCTACCGAAGTTTATCTCGAATGCCACCAAAGCTACTTAAGCTGATCATGGCTGCTACCCAAATTGATCACGGATACTACCCTAGTTGATCAAACTCCAATTTCGCAAGTTCATCCCTTGTGCTACCCATTTTATCACAAATGCTACCCAAGTTGACCACGGATGCTACCCATGAATATGCGTGTGGCTGGCTTTCCAATGATATTCTTGGGTAACACAGGCAATTACCCAAAAATATCATGGTTTCTACCCAAGCTGATCAGGGGCTACCAAGGTTGATCATGAATTGATACCCAAGTTCATCCCTTGTAGCTACCCATTTTGTTGTTGGATGGCTGCTCGTGTTGATCACGATTGCTCCCCCAACTGATGATGGTTATCCAATTTGGACAATTATAAGGAACCAATTATTATTGGACCCAAAATAAGGAATCAATTTGATCACAGGTAGCTGCCATTGTGGAATAAGCTTGGCCTTTAACCAACGATGTCCGAATATGGACGTGTCGATGATATCTTAACTGTGTATCATGTCAATTGTCTTACCGTCTCGCACACCATACAATCTCAAGGACAAAAAATTAACCACCACCCCACCTGTGCACATACAAAGGTTTAGCCTGCTTGTCTAAACAGAATATCGCCTTTTGTGAGCCACGCAAGAATGCATTATTTTCTAACGCATTCATAAAATAAACTATAGGTATAAGAGATAGACGCTAAGTAAACCATGGCAACTGTATAGAATCAAATCATTAATATACTTAACACATGAGAACATAAATTGGAGCAACCTAAATATTTACAATTAAAAAATATAATTATATAGAAACAAACTTAAAATATAAAAGTTGTAGGGAATTTTATGCTTTATAAAACTATGCCTTCAGAATGCACATTCATTTAGCTAAAAAAATTAGAACAAATAAAGATCTTTTACCCCTTATGTCGAAATGCCAAGTTTTAACGTTTAAGCCCTATTGTAAAGAAAAACTTGATTTTCAACCCCCATTTATTATAAAAGTGTAAATGCTTGAATTTTTATGGAGTCTATATGGTTAGATCTACCTTCAGTCCAAATTTCGAAATGTACAACACACTGAAGTGGGTAAACATTATGTCAGTGAGTTATCCCAATCCAGCTTTACAGCAAAGTGATTTCAAGGAAAGTAAAATAAGATCTGATGATAGAAAACGGGGTTGCCCCAGATGATATGTTGATCTGGAGAGAAAGTGTAGAGGATGTACAGATTGAATCAGTAGAGAAATGGTATCAAAACTTATGAATAGGAAAGCTGAAGATCAGTTAAGAAAGGAGTGAAGTTATAGCTATAGGAAAAGGTAAAGCCACTGAGGGAAACATATTATTAATGGAAAGCCACTGAAGGTAGGATCACTAATAAGATAAATTAAGTAGAAAGCCAGCACAGCGGCTCAGTGGTCAAGCCTCCACACTGTCGAGTCCAAGGTTTAAATTCCCACTGAGCTGATGTTCAGTACTTCATTAATTGAATAAGGTTAACGCACAGGCCTATGGCTCATGTGAACTAGCAAGTGAAGTTATTATTGAAAAATATCAAAAAGGCGGAAGAATCTGCCACATTGTTCAGCAGGTCATTACTAACAAATAATACAGTTCAACATGTGTCCTATCTCAATTGGTTTCCTATATGTGGATTTTGCTCAAAAATAAACATCTCAAAAACGATTTAAGATAAAATATAATGAAACTCTGTAAGAATGTTTATCTATAGAGGATTTTAGGTTAGGTTAAAGGGCACTAGGCCAGGAATTAGTATATTAGAGAGATAGGACATCAGCAAACTTACCTTAAAAGACAAGTTCACTAACATCAGAGAAGTAGTCACAAACAAAAAATACACAAAATCTCACAAATTTTCAACACCACAGGCATTTTCTTCAGGTGAGTAGAGGGAGAGAGAGACACTGAAATGACTTCCACTATTGCTGGGTAGGTGGCTGTGGTGGGGGGTGTACATCCATAGAGCAACACTCAGGTGTAGATGCAGTATTTCTATAGAGGATGAATTTTATTGAAAATGTTTGTTTTCCTTGAAAAACCAGTTTCAAAATGGAGACAATTAAAAAACGTCATTGCTAAATATCTGAAAAAGAATTCCTTTTCACAGAAGCTAATTTAATTTTTATTTTCCAAAAACCTGAAGTTGGAGTATTATCTGCAAAACATGTAGTTGAAAATAAACAGTGAATGTGTTTGACAGGTATTTTGCCAATTTTTGTATAAATATTCTCATTGAGTTTCAGTATTTTGTCTTAAACCATTTCTTACAGATTTAGCTTTGTGTAAAAGTAACAAACAGACAGAAAACCAATAGAGATACGACACGTTATATTGTATTACTTGTTAGTCAACTGAACAATGTGGCAAAGTTAGTTCAAATGATTGCTGGACACCCTGTAACATTTATATTGGACAGGAAGATCTCCAAAAATACAAAATTATTGATAAATAAATCATGTATTGATTGTCAAATATGATTCAGAAATATGGTCTTTAAATGAGAGAGAATGAGGAAGAGTAGGAGATGACGTTTTTGGGAAGACACAATTATGAATAATAAGATATACGACTATTACAATGGAACAATTGGATGCTTAATATATTGAGTGTAGAGTAACCAGATAAGATGGTTTTGACATGTAAAAGAAATGAGTGAGAAAAAAATCTCTGTGAAAGTATTCGAGGCCAAAAGGAAAACCTTGTAAGAGATGGATAGACAAGAAAATATTAATAACAAAAGACTAAATTGAAAATATTTATTCAGAGAACAACTATGGAACTATAGAAGAAAGTCAAAAAACTAACTTACACATAATGGAAGAGTATTGGCAGTGTATGTATAAACTTAAGCTCTAAATTATACATAAAAACAATAAGCAAACTTGTAGTCAAGCTAGCAATTCTGTGATAATTTAATGGATCAAACAACTGATGATTTAAATCAATTTTGCAACTAAATCAATAAAAATTGCTAAGTGTCTACTTTTTATTAATATTAAAACATTATTTTTTATTATATATTACAATTATATTTCAGGTTATGAACTGATTTTAGTTTTAACTTCTCGCTACTATTTTTGTATTTCTAAGCACAACACTTATCTAAATTTATGGATATAATTAAGTTTGTATATTTTCACTGCAGTATAATAATCAAAATTATTTCAAATCATTGCACAGAATCTTAATTCAATGAAAATTTCAAATTTTCAAGATAGTGACAGAATCTAACTAAATATATCGTAAAAGCAATAAAACAAGCAAATCATTACGTATATAATGTCGAAATGAATAACATACAGTATTAATTGCTTTGTTGTTTGTTCTTTACGAATCTAAATATTTTGAAAATAAGAAATGTACTCCAATTTGAGCATAGAGTAGGACTTGCTAATTGGAGTAAATTCTGGTCCACATGAGTGAGAATTGCAGTAAGACTGATCTCAGTGACGGTTCTTAGCACAAATTTATTTTCAAACTGTATTGGGATATTGCGGAGGAGATTATAATAATCGGCCACAGTCGAATAGCAGTATAAGCAATTAGTATGTATGGCCTAGTTTCAGTTATGAAATTATATGTTAAATTAAATGGATCTGACAAAGCAAAAGTGAAGGGATTTTATTTTATGTTGCTTATAATTTATTGTTTCGAGGTAATAATAGACCCTTAACTATTGAGATCCAGATTTGTAAGGGTGGCTTTTATTACCTTTTTATGAATAATAATGAATGTTATTTACCGATCTCAAAGGCCGTAAGACATTTTTTAATTTCTTTCACATGAGTATTTTTTAATCATTTACATTAAACATTTAAATGATTTAAACATTTACATCTAGGTGATGTGAAGTTACTTTTGTGAGCAGTACAATTTAATTTACATTTTGTTTTGAAAATTATTACATTTAGTGTACTTTTTAATTAAGTATCACATTTAGATTTGATATAACCCTTAAGTATAATACTGAGAGAAAACTATGTGCCAATTGACATTTTAGATAAGAAAATGGCATAACACTGCAAACTTAAACTAAATAACTGTGATATATTATACACTATCTAGAGGCTTCAATTTAACTACAAAACAGTATTGGTGTGTTTTAATGTATTCAATAAATCTTAATAAGTACAAATGGAAAAATATGAATGAAAATTGCCACTTTCATTTACAACTAGGTAATGTGAAGTTACTTTTTTGAGCAGTACGATTTAATTTACATTTTGTTTTGAAAATTATTACATTTAGTGTACTTTTTAATTAAAAATTTCCTCTTTTAATCTAAAATAGTTTCCTTCTGGTCCTGATAAAGAAGGATTAGCAAGGTTCAGCTGTACTTTTTTACTTCTGATAATTCTCATTTTAATGTCATCTTAAGTTCTATTTTATATTTGATATTACAATTTACAAGGATTTCATATTTAATGTAAAAATCATCCATTATTTAGTAATATTTGGGCAGGGGAAAACATCCTGCCTGGTTTAAACAATAAGCTGCACTTTCACTTAATTCATCTCTTGTTTTGTAACTGAGTGTTGTAAATTTCTTCCTTTTTATATTGTATTCTTCCACAGTTTGAACGTCATCTTCCTCACCAAAACTAAAAATAGATTTGTTGACTAAACAAGCATTGCTTGCAGCAATCTTAAATTGCCCAAGTTCCTTCACTTCTATTTCTTCTGGTTGTGGGATAAAACTGTACAGCTTCCCATTGATTCCTAATGACAAAAATAGTAGTTGATCATTAATTGTATAAATTAATATACAAATTTTGAAAAATTGTATGATGTTTTTAAAGTTTTACTTTCTAAGGAAGAGGAGGTTCTCTAAATAGTGAACAAGAGGTAAAATTAACAAAAATATTTCATGTTGTATCTACTAAAAATAAATAATGTACTAGCCAATAGGTCGGCAGCGTTTTTAGTTAAATCCCATCTTCACAAGCTAAAGGTTCTCAGTTCGATCCCAATCAGTTATAACAAATTTTAAAAGGGATCAGTTGATAACCACCAGCTGTTGATTTGTCATTGGGCTATTAATTAATGACACTTTCTAAGGAATAGTCAGCCTTAGTCTGTAACAATGACTATATTCGCTCATCTACTCTCATCACACTCATTTGAAATCTATATTTGCCTCTATCTTGCCAATCAGCATCTTATGAATAAATAAATATAAGAATATTCTACTTGACCTGTTCTCTGGCTGGTAGTAAGCCAATAAAGATAGCATGATAAATTTTGTTCTATTTTGCCACCTTAATTATTCATCTTTAATTTAAACATACAGTAGAGTCGGGTGCCTCACTCATTCAATGTAAACATGCCAAAGGACATCGGATAAGTAAAAATGTTACATAGTAGGGAATGATAGTAAAAACATGATATTTAGTTTATCTTATATGGACACTACAGCCCTTATACAACATTTGGAAGCCATTTCACTGGTCTGAAGTTGAATAAAACTACAGTAATATACAACGAATGAACAAACACAACTTAAACTACAGTACTGTTCAGACACAAACAATAGTTTTGTTTTTAAACTTAGCTTACCAAAATACATTAATGTGATAAATAAGCCTTCCACAGTAACGTAACACATCACTTCTTCAATACAACGAACTAACACCTGTCTGGTCAGGAGACTACTGAATAAAAGTGCACTAGTTAAGCAATCACTTTTTCCCACTCTAAAAGCCACGTCTGTCCTAAAAATGTTGTACACTCAATAAAAGTGATGCATCCTGCTGACACAGTTTAATCCTGACTCAACATAAAGTCAAGTACAGAGTGCAAAAGATCAGCACGCTGATTGGGAACAATTCTCACCGTGCACATACAGTTTTCATCCTTACGGAATTCATTATATTATTTCCAAATAATTTGTATTACAGTTGTGTTTTCAGGACGAGTACGTTAGTTAAAACGAAATGTCAAATAAATCTGTTGGATATCAAGGCTCTTAGAAGAATTGATGGTCGGTCAGTTGTCTACTCAGACTGAACATTAGGGTGGTGCGTAAAAACTTAAGTTGGAAAATCAGAGTCCCTATAGTGCGGAAAAGTTGCGATTGGTATTAACAAGGAAAACAAAACAAAATTTTTTGAAATCGGAGTTCATCTTCCGATCGCGCAATCGGCTGAAAGTTACATAAAATTATGAAAAAAATAATTTTTTTGAAAAATTCAATTTTTTTTAGTTTGGTATTTTTTTTGTTCCTATAGCTATTTTTTTGCACTTTAGGCTTTGAAAAACTGAAATAAAAATTATTTGTCCCCTAGAAGTATGTTTTCCGATCGCGCAAGTACATGAAAGTTTGACAAAAATTGCCACTTTTAACATATTATTGTATTGTGAAAAAGTCAAGTTCTATTTACAAAAAACAAAACTGTTTAAAATCAGATATCATCTTAAGAATCCTTAGATGTTGTAGGTTGTGATGGTACTAATACAAATACAGGGCGGAAGAGTGGTGCAATTAGACATCTTGAAATGCATCTTGGACGACCCCTTCAGTGGGCAGTGTGCATGCTTCATTTTATTGAATTACCATTCCGTCATCTTTTCCAACATTTGGACGGAAACACAACAGGTCCAAAATCATTTAGTGGGCCGATTGGGCAGAAGTTAAATAGTTGCGACAAACTACCAGTTATTAATTTTCAACCTATTGATTGCGATATACCTCAAGTGGACAGGAAACTGCTAAGTAAAGACCAACAGTACCTTTGGGACATAAGTCAAGCAATAAAGACTGGGGAATTTCCAATGGACTTATTGAAACGAGATCCGGGCCCTATTTCGCACGCCAGATGGCTCACGTGCGCAAACAGGGTTCTTCGGTTGTATGTGAGCGAAGAAGAGCCATCTGATGCTCTAAAGGAATTAGTCAAGTACATTTTAAGATCCTACATGCCAGTTTGGTTTGAGATAAAGTGCAGTAAGTACATAACAGATGGGCCACATCAAGTTTACAGAGCTATTGAAACCTCTCGATATTTGTCTGACGAGTTAAAGGCAATAGTACATCCAGTTATTGAAAGGAACGCGTTTTTCGCTCACCCTGAGAACATGTTGATTGCCATGATTTTTGATAAGAGACAGCATATACGAGAGTTGGGTCTCAGAAGAGTCTTGAAAGCAAGACAGACACGGACAAAGGGTAAAACCGTCAGAAACTTTATCACGCCTACTTTAAACTTCAATGCTTGTGACTACTCGGAGTTAATTGATTGGGCTAACACAAGGTTGTTTTCTCCTCCTCTTCTTCGAAATGTACCCGATGACGAAATTTCATTGGCGATTCAGTGTGGTGATATTCCTAACTGGGATGTAAAAAAATTTCCCTGTCATACACAAGCCGTTGAAAGGTGCGTGAAGCTCATCACCGAAGCGTCGCTCAAAGTGTGTGGGTCCCAATCAAGAGATGCTTATATCAGAGCCACACTAGAATCCAGATCACTTATGCCCAATTTTGAGAGTAAATCAAAATACAGAGTGGTTCCTAAACCAAGTGCTAGTGCAGAGTAAACAGGACCAAAGAAATATGTTCACCAAAATAGACTGAAAACCAAAGAAAGTACCTAAAATGCGATTTGTAAATAATGTAAATAACAAACCCCGCCCTCATTGGTTGGATGGATGGGAAGGGTGTGGGTGGGTGGAACTCGAAGTGCAGCCACCTCCACGTAGTGAGTTCTGGGTTGTTCAGATAATATTATTATCTAAACAAGCGAAGAGCTGCACAATTGGCACGAAACTCAAAATCAACACCCTTTATGCCTTACTTGATTTTTTCTTAATGCCTATCAAAAACATTCAAAAAGGGCAATTTTCGTTAAACTTTCATGTGGTTGCGCGATCAGAAAACATACTTCTAGACGACAAATAATTTTTATTATAGTTTTTCAAAGCCTAAAGTACAAAAAAATTGCTATAGGAACACAAAAAATACCAAAATAAAAAAAAAATTATTTTTCAAAAAAATTCATTTTTTTATAATTTTATGTAACTTTCGGCCGATTGCGTGATCGGAAGATGAACTCCGATTTCAAAAAAATTTTTTTTGTTTTTCTTGTTAATACCAATCGCAACTTTTCCGCACTATAGGGACTCTGATTTTCCAACTTAAATTTGTACGCACCACCCTACTGAACATTAATTTAATCTAACACTTCCTTTAAATTCACGGTGTCAATTATGTACACTTGCTGTGTCACAGGTTTGAAGTTAATTAATAATATCTGAAAAATAAATTTTTTAAAAGGTATGTCATCTGTTTCAACAAATTATAAAGTATTTTGTAGGTTCAAGAAAACTTGTCACTTTATTTCCGCTTTTACTTAGCATTATATCCTTTTACCAGTAATTCTCTTGTCTTTAAACAGGCTGTAGACAAAGTAACAGTTAACTGTACTCTTACCGATCAACATGTAAAAGACTTTAAGATTCAAAAGTAATTTGCATAGAAAATAGACAATAGTACTTTGTTCACAATTAACTGTATTCTTGCCAACCAACAAGCAAAAAACTTAAGATTCATAAATAATTTGCATATTAAAACCTTTAATCTAAACAAGTTAAACATTGTATTTTTTCTACATGTAAAAACGCAATTAACCCTCTCATGGTCAAATCTCAACCTGCACTCTGATAACAAAGGCTGAATTAATTTGACTGCTCTCCAAGCCAGCATTTATTTGTGTGATTTTATTATTAAAAGTAATTTTGATCATAAATTTAGGTAATTGTAATACTCTATAATAAGCTTATTGTTAGGCCTACAAGTTTTGGTATTTATGGTTAGACAACATACATTGGGCAGAAGCTGCAAAGCCTTGGAACATTGCAAGGGAAACCTATGAAGATAGACATCCCCACATGGTTGCTGGAACGAACAAAACACAATCTAGATGATTTCTACAACTTGACCTGTTTTTTACTTTAATCATAAACTTTTCTGTACTTTTTTTATGGTGCCTTTACCATTCTTAATCATTTTGTAAATTAAGACAATATTGATTGTAAAACATTAATTGAATTCTCCTTAATTAAAATATTTCATTAAGTTTTTGAAAAGTCAAAATATATAAATCCACTACAAAAAAAATTTGATAATTTATTTTTGTGAAATAACTTAATGTTTCGAGAAATTCAAGTGGGGCATAAATTTTAATGTTTACTAACTCAATCCAAACACAATGAAAGTTTCTGCCCGATTGCCTAAAATAAAAATCTCCGAATATTTTAAAAAATTTTCTAGTATATGGAAATTTCAACATTCTATGGAACATGAAATTCATTTAGTTATTCTCAAGACGCCGGTCGTCAAGATATGGGGAATATGTATTTCGCATGAGTATAGATGATCGAATGTAATCACTGTTACAAGCTAAGGCCGACCATTCCTTAGAAAGTGTCATTAATTAATAGCCCAATGACAAATGAACAGCCCATCGTTATCAGCAGATCCATTTCAAAATGTGTAACTTTGATTGTGATTGATCTGAGAACCTTTAGCTTATGAAGCTGGGCTTTAACCATTTGCTGCCGACCAACTAATTAAAGGTTTACTTACCAACAATCCAAAATAAGGTGTATAAAAACAAAGGGGAGTATGGAAGAAAACTATGAAGGTTAGACTAATTGATTGGCATCTGTTAAATGAAAATTACCAATTATGTATATAGAATTGCCATCAGTCATTGCAGCAGCTGCTGCCATCTTGTCTGGCAAAGAGAAGTTGGTCATGACTTCCCAACTACATACAGCCTGGCGGTAACAATACAGCTGAGGTCCAAACAGGTAAATGTCCTCCTGATAGACACAGCAAGGAGTAGAGTACAGGCTGGTGGGCAATGGAGCACAGCTCTCCCAAGTCTCTGTCATCACAACAAACAAAATTAACCCTTTCAGTACCAACATCCTGTTAAGCCCGACATTTAGGAGTGTGCTAGAAGTGTAAACAACCTGTTAAGCTGGACGTTTAAAAATGTCCCAGAAGTGCAATAAATTTTTAATTAACTAGTAAATGCATATTTTTGCATATATTTTATATGAATCTGCTCATAACCAACTGTTTATGACATTTTATTGACATTTTAGTTTACATTGTAAAATCACAAATATACTATTAATAGCTGTACCCGCCTGTTATAATATTGAATTTGATTATTTAATCTAATATTCAATTTAGAACAGCTGATGTTATGTATAATTTACTACTCTAATCAATTATTTTTTATTTTAAAAGTTAGGCTACCACAATTTTATTCAATTTGTTTTTATTTAACAACGGTTAATCAAATAAATCAATTAATTAATATAGCTTCATAAGTAACTAAAGACTAAACACTAATAAAAGATAAACCTATGTACAAAATTTCAAGTCAATTGAAATTACTGTTTTGGAGAAATCGTGATGAATGGTAGATTGCTTTTATATACATAGATTATGATGGCAGTTTTCCTTTCTCTGTCCTAGGCCTGCATGTGACCGGTGTTTTATAAAAATATTTATATTTTTTTGTCAATAAAGTAGTCACAATGAATTTTTACCTACAAATAGACAAATAACAAATAGGCATTGAACAGTATACAAAAAAACTTTACCTATTTTTCTAATATGGGAAAAAAGACAAAGTGAAACAATTTTTTTGTAAGTAGTTTTATTTTTTTTGTAGGCATTCTTGTTTATATATCTATGATGTGTGTTGTTCCATGGTTATTAGGCTTTAAATTGGTATATAAATGTTTAATCTATCTCAATA
>JAQJVL010009411.1:0-16128 GCA_035578905.1 Stictocephala bisonia
ATTAATATTAACAATTAAATAGTGTACAAAAAGTGTCATATACATTTTTGTGGTATATACTACAGTTTCCACAAACTGTTGGTTGTAAAGCAAATCTGATAGTATTCTCCAGATTGGTAATTAAATTTCCTAAAATTTTGGTAAGATAATATTTTTTTGTATTTTTTATAACAACTTCGCAAAAAATCGTAAAATTTCACTTTTCGTTCAAAAAATCCTATTTTTATTAGGTTTTTCGTATTTAATTGCCTTATTGTAATAATTTAAGAACTTAAACCCTTCACACTACGTACTTGTACTAATTTGCTATCAAAACTAATGTACTATGAAATTAAATTTTTCACTTTTCCTAGCCTAGAAAATTTTCAAAATGACTAACGTGAAAACGCTGATCTGTTTGCATAGTTAAGGGTTTATTTACTGAAACTGTAATTTTTAGTTTAGATAACATCAAATGAAAAATTTGAATTAAAAATTAATTAAATCCTGCACAAAAAGTCTTATATATATTATTGTGGTAAATACTATAGTTTCCTCAGAAAAAGTCGGTAAACTTGAGTTTTGTCGTAAACATGTGATTTTCCTTGAATTAGTTCCTCCCATTTAAGCATGATTAAAAGGAGCTAGAAACTTCAAGCCGTACAAACTATTTACCTTTAATACTTTCTTATCAAACTGCTATAAACTTTGATTTTTTACTCTTCATAACCTTAAAAAATTCCAAATGCCTTGACGTAAAACTGCTGTCCTGTCTGCAGAGTTTGAGTATTTATTTTACTGAAGCTGTAATATTTACTTTAGGTAGCTTATAATGAGATATTAAAATTAACAATTAAATTTTGTACAAAAAGTGTTATTTAAATTTTTGTGATCCATACTATAATTTCCTCACTAAACGTCGGTAAAGTTAAGTTTTTTCGAAAACGTGATTTTTTAAAGAGTTTCTCCTATTTTAAGCATAATTAAAACAAGAAACTTAAAACTTTACACACTATTTACCTTAACATTTCCTGCGAATAAAACGCTACACAATTAGATTTTGAACTTATTATAACCCCAAAAAATGCAAAATGGCTGTCGATAAAACGCTTACCAGTTTGCACAGTTGAGGTTTTTATTTTACAGAGGCTGCAATATTTAGTTTGGGTAACACCTAATGAAATATTCAAATTAACAAAAATACTGTACAAAAGGCGTCATATACATTTTTGTGGTACATTATATCATTTCCTCAAAAATAGTCAATGAAGTTGCCAAACATGTGATTTTTTGAATATATCCTCCCATTTAAGCATGATTAAAACAAGCTGGAAACTTAAAATCTTGCACAATGTTGACCTTTACCACCCTGTTGACCAAGCTCCGTGATCAACTTCGGTAGTATCTCATCATCAAATTAGGTAGTACCTTATGATCAACTTGGGTAGACCCCCCGGTAATCACCCGTTATTATCTTCGGTAGCCCCCTATTCAACTTTGGTAGCTTCCAAGATCAACTTGGGTAGCCAACCGTCAACCACTTAGGCTCAATTTTGGTAACCACTCTTGGTCAACTTAGTAGCATGTAATCAAATCGGAAAGCCCCTGGTGATCATCTTTGGTAAACATCCGTTATAATATTGGAAATGTTTATATACCTCTATGCTGTATAAATTAAACTTACCTTACAAAAAGTCGGTAAAGAGATGTGATTTTTTGGAATATGTCCACCCATTTAAGCATGATTAAAACAAGCTGGAAACTTAAAACCTTGCACAATGTTGACCTTTACCACTCTGTTGACCAAGCTCCGTGATCAACTTCGGTAGTATCTCATCATCAAATTAGGTAGTACCTTATGATCAACTTGGGTAGACCCCCCGGTAATCACCCGTTATTATCTTCGGTAGCCTCCTATTCAACTTTGGTAGCTTCCAAGATCAACTTGGGTAGCCAACCGTCAACCACTTAGGCTCCATTTTGGTAACCACTCTTGGTCAACTTAGTAGCATGTAATCAAATCGGAAAGCCCCTGGTGATCATCTTTGGTAAACATCCGTTATAATATTGGAAATGTTTATATACCTCTATGCTGTATAAATTAAACTTACCTTACAAAAAGTCGGTAAAGAGATGTGATTTTTTGGAATATGTCCACCCATTTTAGCATGATTACAACAAGCTGGATACTTACCTTGTACACTATTTACGTTGATATCTCCTTTTATCTGCTCCTTGAAGTCATGCATATTGTTGTGGATATGCGAAACCGAAAGTGGGATTTTTCACCCAAAGCTGCCAATATGTTTTGTAGTTCGATAGAAGGAATTACCTCACAAGATAACCTAACAGCATCAGAGTGAGGCAGGCTCCAAGCTCTGTTTGATGAACATTTCAAGGATGAACCAGCCACCCTGGGCAGAACTGATCGGGTGAAACACATCATCGATACAGGAGATGTAACCCCAATTAAGCAGCGATACTACAACGTATCTCCTGCTCGTCAGAAACTCATCAACGAAGAGCTAGACAGGATGTTAGAGTTGGGAGTTGTGGAGCCATCACAAAGTGCCTGGTTCCCACCGATCATATTGCTGGATAAACCGGATGGCAGTAGACAATTTGTAGTGGACTTTAGGGCCGTGAATGCCGTCGTTTTGGTTTCCGACAAAATCTGAAGCGGTGACCCTTTTCTCTACAGTTCAAACATACAGGGTCCTGGTGGTCTGAATCTACAGACTGCATACCGGCTACACGTCCAGATGGAAGTTTTCGTCTGCGGTTCTGATCCTGATACGCAAGGCCCGGTTCGAGTGTATTTTCTTATGTAGTTACTACATACTAAGTCGGCCTGCTTCGGCCCTTCGTTCTATGGTTCGGAGCTGTTCAAGTGTTTCAATGTTGCAAAGAGCCAGACGATCTTGCAGTTGAGGGTGCAAATTGTTATGTATCTGCGCTAAGCGAGGGTGATCTGGAACAGGCACCGCTAATCTACCATATAAGCCCTCCATAGCGGCTATATACAAATCTATAGGCTCATTATCTCTCTGCAGCCGATTACAAATCTCCTGTTGAAGCCTTAAATCATAATCTTCAGGCTGAAAGACTTCCCTAAGTTCCCATTTTAATTGATGCCACGACTAATTCTAACAGATGACGCGCGGTAACATACAATTGCTGGCCCGGCAAATAAATCCACAGCTGACTCATATAGCTCTTGATGTGTGACTTCTCTTGCTCTACGAAGTTCTTCTACTCTCTCAAGAAATGAAGCGATACTTGAGCCGGAGTTGTAAAACTCTAGTTCCCATTTGTAAACTAGAACATATTTTGGCCGGGAAGTAGCTCTTGTTTCATATTGAGTTGGAGAACATCTGGGCAGGTCATAGTTCTCTGAAGATCCTCTTATTTCTTAACATCTCAAATCTTCATGTGATTTATTTTCTTCTATCTGTTCCGGAGGTCCTTGGAATCGCACTTCTTTTAGTGTCCATTTCTCTTCTTCACGCATTCTGGCTTCCTGTAGTGTTCTTTCTTCTTATTGCCACCTTTCCTCTAATTGTCTTCTTTCTTCTTGTAGTCTTCTCTCTTGCTTTTGGAGCCATTCTTCTTGGTGACGCCTTTCCCGTTGTAGTTTTCTTTTCTGCCACCATTCCTCTTGAAGCTTTCTTTCTTTCGCTAAGTTTTCGTCATCTTCAGTCGCCATTAGTGGCTTAACAGGCAATTCTAAAGGTTTTGGCAGCTCAAAATTGGTTTCTTGCGCTCCGGCCATGGATAGTTGATGCTGCGAAACCAGACAAGGGTTCCAGTTTGACTAGTTTTTAATCTACAACTAGCGTTAATTGAGACGAGCTTATAGCATAACTCAGGGGTTCTCAAACTTCCTGTACTCGAGGACCCCTTCAATTATTTATGTGGTCATTGCGGACCCCTCAAAACTAGCCTATTTTAGTATTTTTAAAATTTACCATCTTAAAATAAAAAAAGCATTTATTCTAATAAGCTGTGGACTGGAAAAACATAAATTAAACCTTGTAATTTAGTTTTAATATATTTTATTTATATTGAAGTAAACACTGTAATGTAAAAAACATGAATGAAATAAGTATAAACTAAGTATACCGGTGTTACAACAGACTTTAAATGAAATATTGAAATAAAAATGTTGTCAGTTTGTTTACCTTTACTTTAGTGAGAACGATGGTACTGCTTTTTGCTTTTGACTATCCCTAAAATGTTGGGATTTATTTTAGACAGCTTTAGCCTTAAATCAGTTTCAATGTTCTTCAGTCTGTTTCTTTTTGCTGGCTTTAGGTTGCACAGTTCAGAAAAGGTTCGTTCACACAAATATGTGGTACAAAACGGCACAATATGTTCGAGGGCTTTTTTGGCAAGTTCTGGTACCTCAGCTTGTGCAAGTAGCCAAAACCTTGCCAAGTTATTTTCTTGATAAACAATCTCCTAGGCTCTGCTGCATGAGAGTTACACCAATTGGTCTTGCTCAGAATCAGATAAATCGATAAGTGCACCAATACTTCTCTTCTTGAATGGATATTTAATCCAATCATCATTAGGATTAGGTTGAGGAAAGTAGCTTCTTAGACTCTGAGCTAGGCCTGTCAAATGTTCAGCAAACAGTTCTTTTGTATTTGCAGGCATCACTTCTTCAGATGTTGTCAAGAATTCTTGCAACGTTGTAAAAGAGTTGTATGAGTTTTTAAGCATACGATCAGACCACAGATGTAGTTTTTCTATCATAGCTTCTACTTTTTCTTCTACACGGAATATATCAGTGTCAGATCCTTGAAGTTTCATATTTAGAACGTTCAACTGCTGGAAGATATCTGCCAGATATGCAACCTTGCTCAACCACGCAAAGTCACACAACTTGTCTGTGAGGGAAAAGTTTTTATGTTTTTCATCCAGAAAAAATATTCTAATTTCATCACGCAATTCAAAAAAACGTGTAAGGACATTTCCTCGGGACAGCCAGCGAACTTCAGTGTGAAGTAAGAGTTGTACATGCTCACTTCCAATTTCTCCACAAAGCTGGGTAAAAATGCGAGAGTTCAAAGGTCGAGCTTTAATATAATTGACAACTTTCACAACTTCACTTAATGTTGTCTTTAAATCTTCTGGCATTTGTTTTACAGCCAATGCCTCCCTATGAATAGAGCAGTGAGTCCACTTAACTTTGGAAGCAACATTCTTGACACGAGCAATGAGACCTGTCTTTTGGCCAGCCATGGCTGCTGCTCCATCGGTACTCACACCAACACAACGCTGCCAGTCCAAGTCGTTTGATAAAATAAAATTGTTTAATGCTTCAAAAACATCATGTGCATTGTTATGAAGAATCTCTTTGCAAAATAATAGCTCTTCTGAAAGGCAATTTTCATTTTCATACCTAACAAAGGCTAATAAGTGGGATTTGTCTGATAGGTCTGTACTTTCGTCAAGCTGCAAAGCGTACATTTGTGTAGATTTTAACTTACAAATTAACTGCTCCTCAATATTTTCAGACATGTCAAGAATTCGACGTTTTATAGAATCGTTTGAAAGAGGAACTGTATTTATTACCTTAGCAGCTGACTCTCCTATCATTATATTACACATTTTTTTTGCTGCTGGTAAGATTAGTTCTTCTGCTATTGTGTATGGTTTCCCAGATTTAGCTATGAGTAACGCTACTTCGTATGACGCCACGGTAGCTTTTTCAGAGGCGCTACCTGTTGCTATTTTTTCCATCGATGTTTTCATTTTTTCCATTTCTTGACGTTTGGTTTTAAAATACTCAAAAGACTTTCCAGCAAGATCTGGATGTTTCGTTTCCAAGTGTCTGCGTAATTTCGCCGGTTTCATGGCTTCATTAGAAAGAATTTCGTAACATATTACGCACTGTGGTTTCTGTTCATCTTTAGCTTGCACAAAACCTAGTTTTAAATACTCTTCACAATATTTGCGGCGCTTAAAAGTTTTACGTAAATCAGTGCTGCAAGTTGAACTAGCTACTGAAGTTGAACAGCTAGGCCTAACCTCACTTTCAGGATAATCTCCTTTTTCTGATTGATCGATTGAACGTTTTACCGATGTCTTTAACCAACGATCCATGATACAGGCCGCAAATTAACACTTCCTTACTAAAAACAATTCACCACTAAAAGTTAAACAACATAACAAGGCAAAGCAAACTATCACGACAAGCATCGAAGCATCGGCAGTCCACTGAATGACGGAACAGGACAGATAGATGCAGAGGCCGCTTCCCGTTAGCTCCAATGACAGACAACGTGACCTACAGCCTCAGGGTAGCCACCCGTCGAAAACAATATTGGTACAAATAGGCTACTTAAAAAAATAAGTTCAAATATTTTTCGCGGACCCCTAAAAATATACTTGCGGACCCCCGGGGGTCCGCGGACCACACTTTGAGAAACTCTGGCATAACTCACATGAGCATGAGGTGCGTTGGATAATTGTACCTTCAGACAAGGGTTGCAGTTTGACTGATTTTTAACCGTGTATCAACAACTAGCGTTAATTGAGACGAGCTTATAGCATAACTCACATGAGCATGAGGTGCGTTGGATAATTGTACCTTCAGATAAGGGTTGCAGTTTGACTGATTTTTAACCGTGTATCAACAACTAGCGTTAATTGAGACGAGCTTATAGCATAACTCACATGAGCATGAGGTGCGTTGGAGAATTGTACCTTCAGACAAGGGTTGCAGTTTGACTGATTTTTAACCATGTATCAACAACTAGCGTTAATTGAGACGAGCTTATAGCATAACTCACATGAGCATGAGGTGCGTTGGAGAATTGTACCTTCAGATAAGGGTTGCAGTTTGACTGATTTTTAACCGTGTATCAACAACTAGCGTTAATTGAGACGAGCTTATAGCATAACTCACATGAGCATGAGGTGCGTTGGAGAATTGTACCTTCAGATAAGGGTTGCAGTTTGACTGGTGTTTAACCGTGCATCTACAACTAGCGTTAATTGAGACGAGCTTATAGCATAACTCACATGAGCATGAGGTGCGTTGGATAATTGTACCTTCAGACAATGACTGCAGTTTGACTGGTGTTTAACCGTGCATCTTCAACTAGCGTTAATTGAGACGAGCTTATAGCATAACTCACATGAGCATGAGGTGCGTTGGATAATTGTACCTTCAGATAAGGGTTGCAGTTTGACTGATTTTTAACCGTGTATCAACAACTAGCGTTAATTGAGACGAGCTTATAGCATAACTCACATGAGCATGAGGTGCGTTGGAGAATTGTACCTTCAGATAAGGGTTGCAGTTTGACTGATTTTTAACCGTGTATCAACAACTAGCGTTAATTGAGACGAGCTTATAGCATAACTCACATGAGCATGAGGTGCGTTGGATAATTGTACCTTCAGACAAGGGTTGCAGTTTGACTGGTGTTTAACCGTGCATCTACAACTAGCGTTAATTGAGACGAGCTTATAGCATAACTCACATGAGCATGAGGTGCGTTGGATAATTGTACCTTCAGACAATGACTGCAGTTTGACTGGTGTTTAACCGTGCATCTTCAACTAGCGTTAATTGAGACGAGCTTATAGCATAACTCACATGAGCATGAGGTGCGTTGGAGAATTGTACCTTCAGATAAGGGTTGCAGTTTGACTGGTGTTTAACCGTGTATCAACAACTAGCGTTAATTGAGACGAGCTTATAGCATTAATCACGTGAGCATGAGGTGCGTTGGATAATTATACCTTCAGATAAGGGTTGCAGTTTGACTGGTGTTTAACCGTGCATCTACAACTAGCGTTAATTGAGACGAGCTTATAGCATAACTCACATGAGCATGAGGTGCGTTGGAGAATTGTACCTTCAGATAAGGGTTGCAGTTTGACTGATTTTTAACCGTGTATCAACAACTAGCGTTAATTGAGACGAGCTTATAGCATAACTCACATGAGCATGAGGTGCGTTGGAGAATTGTACCTTCAGATAAGGGTTGCAGTTTGACTGATTTTTAACCGTGTATCAACAACTAGCGTTAATTGAGACGAGCTTATAGCATAACTCACATGAGCATGAGGTGCGTTGGATAATTGTACCTTCAGACAAGGGTTGCAGTTTGACTGGTGTTTAACCGTGCATCTACAACTAGCGTTAATTGAGACGAGCTTATAGCATAACTCACATGAGCATGAGGTGCGTTGGATAATTGTACCTTCAGACAATGACTGCAGTTTGACTGGTGTTTAACCGTGCATCTTCAACTAGCGTTAATTGAGACGAGCTTATAGCATAACTCACATGAGCATGAGGTGCGTTGGAGAATTGTACCTTCAGATAAGGGTTGCAGTTTGACTGGTGTTTAACCGTGCATCTACAACTAGCGTTAATTGAGACGAGCTTATAGCATAACTCACATGAGCATGAGGTGCGTTGGAGAATTGTACCTTCAGATAAGGGTTGCAGTTTGACTGGTGTTTAACCGTGCATCTACAACTAGCGTTAATTGAGACGAGCTTATAGCATAACTCACATGAGCATGAGGTGCGTTGGAGAATTGTACCTTCAGATAAGGGTTGCAGTTTGACTGGTGTTTAACCGTGTATCAACAACTATTGTTAATTGAGACGAGCTTATAGCATAACTCACATGAGCATGAGGTGCGTTGGAGAATTGTACCTTCAGATAAGGGTTGCAGTTTGACTGGTGTTTAACCGTGTATCAACAACTATTGTTAATTGAGACGAGCTTATAGCATAACTCACATGAGCATGAGGTGCGTTGGAGAATTGTACCTTCAGATAAGGGTTGCAGTTTGACTGGTGTTTAACCGTGTATCTACAACCAGCGTTAATTAAGACAGAGCTTATAGCATAACTCACATGAGCATGAGGTGCGTTGGAGAATTGTACCTTCAGATAAGGGTTGCAGTTTGACTGGTGTTTAACCGTGCATCTACAACTAGCGTTAATTGAGACGAGCTTATAGCTTAACTCACATGAGCGTGAGTTGCGTTGGAGAATTGTACCTTCAGACAAGGGTTGCAGTTTGACTGGTGTTTAACCGTGCATCTACAACTAGCGTTAATTGAGAGGAAGCTTATAGCATGAGGTGCGTTGGAATCGCACTCTATCAGTAACCACTTATCCAGTCACTTTAGATTAAGTTTGGAATACAATTATAAGAATTACTAATTGATTTGTTCTTATTCTTAGAACTATATCAAACGTGGACCATCAGTGTTAGATTTAGGAATAACATTTAACATGTGATTTTGGAAACATTAATATTCACACAGCAACGTGCTAATCAAGTAATTAAAGTTACATTTTACTAGCTTTAAGAGTTCAATAATCATGTGTATACTTTCTGTTTATGTAGGCTGCATTTCTCCTGTACACTAGACCTACCACCAGAGGCAAAGAGCTGCAGGGGTTGCAGGGTTGATGGTGGTGCTGTGCTGCATGCTTGGTGGGCAACCTGAGTGAAGTATAAAATTAGGATGTGTTTCAATATTTTTTTGTTTTTATTCAAACTTGAGTTTTTTTTCCTTAGATTAGTTGTTTTTCATAAGTGACATCTATTTATGTTTAGTTGAATTTTTAGTTTATTAGCTATGATATTGTTATTCTATTAATTTATGAATATTATTGATATTATTATTTTTGGTAACGTTAATTTATCAGTTTACTGAGTTGAGTTATTACTATACATACGTATATATTAGTGTTAAATATGAATTGGAAATGTTAATTGTTATTGCTTTATGTTACGTGGTTAAGTGGAAGAGAAGACTATAGTCCTAACTAAGCTGCTATAATAAAGGCTTTTTCAGTTAATTTCACCTCTCATCTTGACCCAGGAAGACAGTGTGCTGCAGTTACCTGCCAGGTTTACGAGACACCAGGCACATTATACTCTCATTTTACGAGTCTTAAGGCCTCCGCGAGGCAGCTGCTGCTGGTCTGTAAGGGACCTTATCTCCCACGTATTGTAGCCACTTTGTACACCTACTTATTGAACATGCTTTTTTACTAAGGTGGTAAGTCTTGCAATATCCATGACTCAGTCGTAAATACAGATCTATTTTAAGACAGGCGTGGTGTTCCTTCCCACGACCACACTATTAAGCGACTTAAAAAGTGCTAATCTATCTATTGTAATTAATTGTATTAAGTATTGTATCTTGTAGTAATACATTCAGTTATTTGGTCTACTATTTGTTCAGTTTCACTGTATTAGAGACTGGCTTGTACTGAAAATTAAAACTCAAGATAATTCATACATTAACTATGATTTTAACAATCCATATTTACAACAAGAAAAAGGGTTTCATGATCTTATCACTGGCATTATACTTTATTCTTTGACTAGGAACTCAAAGGCATAACTATTACAGTCGCTTGCTTCGAAATTTCAAAGCTTTTTCAAAGTTAAAATATGACTGAATTTTTTCAATAACATGATTTCTAATTCTTACCATACAGGCCTGCTGGCATGTCACTAAACGTTGCAGTTCGCATACTACTCACAGGCCTTTCTTCAGTGGTACAGGCCTTCCCTCCACCAAATTGTAGCCTGTCTTTAACCTCATGGTAGGGTTGGGCGTTACGAGCCTGCCGCGAAGTGTATGTTACGAACGTTGCAGTTCGCATACTACTCACACGCCTTTCTTCAATGACAGGCCTTCCCTCCACAAAAAGGTAAGCCAGTCTTTAACATCTTGGTAGTGTTGAGCGTTATCGAGCCTGTAGTGAAGAGTATGTTACGAACGTTGCAGTTCGCATACTACTCACACGCCTATCTTCAGTGGTACAGGCATTTCCTCCACAAAAAGGTAAGCCAGTCTTTAACCTCTTGGTAGTGTTGAGCGTTATCGAGTCTCCCGCGAAGTGTATGTTACGAACGTTACAGTTCGCACACCACTCACACGCCTTTCTTCAGTGGTCCAGGCCTTCAATCTACCATAAGATAAGCCTGTTTTTAACCTCATGGAAGTGTGGAGTGTTATCGAGCCTGCCACGAAGTGTATGTTACGAACGTTGCAGTTCGCACACCACTCACACGCCTTGCTTCAGTGGTCCAGGCCTTTCCTCCACCAAAAGATAAGCATATTTTCAACCTCACGGTAGTGTTTCAGCGTTATCGAGCCTGCGGTGAAGAGTATGTGACGTACGCTGCAGTTCGCACACTACTCACACACCTTTCTTCAGTGGTCCAGGCCTTCAATCCACCATAAGGTAAGCCTGTTTTTAACCTCATTGTAGTGTTGACCATTATGGAGCCTGCCGCGAAGTATATGTTACGAACGTTACAGTTCGCACACTACTCACACGTCTATCTTCAGTGGTCCAGACCTTCAATCCACCATAAGGTAAGCCTGTTTTTAACCTCATGGTAGTGTTTCAGCGTTATCGAGCCTGCAGTGAAGAGTATGGTACGTACGCTGAAGTCCACACACCACTCACACGCCTTGCTTCAGTGGTCCAGGCCTTTCCTCCACCAAAAGATAAGCCTATTTTCATCCTCATGGTAGTGTTTCAGCGTTATCGAGCCTGCAGTGAAGAGTATGGTACGTACGCTGAAGTCCACACACCACTCACACGCCTTGCTTCAGTGGTCCAGGCCTTTCCTCCACCAAAAGATAAGCCTATTTTCATCCTCCATGGTAGTGTTTCAGCGTTAGCGAGCCTGCAGTATGGTACGTACGCTGAAGTCCACACACCACTCACACGCCTTGCTTCAGTGGTCCAGGCCTTCAATCCACCATAAGGTAAGCCTGTTTTTAACCTCATGGTAGTGTTGACCATTATGGAGCCTGCCGCGAAGTATATGTTACGAACGTTACAGTTCGCACACTACTCACACGCCTATCTTCAGTGGTCCAGACCTTCAATCCACCATAAGGTAAGCCTGTTTTTAACCTCATGGTAGTGTTCAGCGTTATCGAGCCTGCAGTGAAGAGTATGGTACGTACGCTGAAGTCCACACACCACTCACACGCCTTGCTTCAGTGGTCCAGGCCTTTCCTCCACCAAAAGATAAGTCTATTTTCATCCTCATGGTAGTGTTTCAGCGTTATCGAGCCTGCAGTGAAGAGTATGGTACGTACGCTGAAGTCCACACACCACTCACACGCCTTGCTTTAGTGGTCCAGGCCTTTCCTCCACCAAAAGATAAGCCTATTTTCATCCTCCATGGTAGTGTTTCAGCGTTATCGAGCCTGCAGTGAAGAGTATGGTACGTACGCTGAAGTCCACACACCACTCACACGCCTTGCTTCAGTGGTCCAGGCCTTTCCTCCACCAAAAGATAAGCCTATTTTCATCCTCATGGTAGTGTTTCAGCGTTATCGAGCCTGCAGTGAAGAGTATGGTACGTACGCTGAAGTCCACACACCACTCACACGCCTTGCTTCAGTGGTCCAGGTCTTTCCTCCACCAAAAGATAAGTATATTTTCAACCTCATGGTAGTGTTCAGCGTTATCGAGTCTGCAGTGAAGGGTATGGTACTTACGCTGCAGTTCGCATACCACTCACACGCTTTGCTTCACTGGTCCAGGCCTTTCCTCCACTAAAAGATAAGCCTATTTTCAACCTCTGGTAATGTTCAGCATTTTCGAGCCTGCACTGGAGAGTATGTGACGTATGCTAAGTTCGCACTCTACTCACAAGTGACTTCCTAACCACGGGAGTGGCAGAGGGTTAAAATCTGTTATCATCACAGCGAGAATCAAATCCGGACCAGCCGCCATCGCCTTTGTCCCTTAGCTACGGCCACGCTCTTAGCTATGCATAACAATAAGATGTTGTTATTGAGTAATAAATTAAAGAAGAAGATCGGAAGTGAAAGATGACTTCAGAGGAGTAGTCAGCATCAACGAATGACGCAGCGGGACTTCTGGGGCTGAGAGCTGCAGCTACCCTGGTCAATGAATGACGCAGCGGGGCTTCTGGGCTGAGAGCTGCAGCTACCCTGGTCAATGAATGACGTAGCGGGTCTTCTGGGGCTGAGAGCTGTAGCTACCCTGGTCAATGAATGACGTAGTGGGGCTTCTGGAGCTGAGAGCTGTAGCTACCCTGGTCAATAAATGACGTAGTGGAGCTTCTGGAGCTGAGAGCTGCAGTTATCCTGGTCAATGAATGACGTAGTGGGGCTTCTGGGGCTGAGAGCTGCAGCTATCCTGGTCAATGAATGACGTAATGGGGCTTCTGGAGCTGAGAGCTGCAGCTATACTGGTCAATGAATGACGCAGCGGGGCTTCTGGGGCTGAGAGCTGCAGCTACCCTGGTCAATGAATGACGCAGCAGGGATTCTGGGGCTGAGAGCTGCAGCTATCCTGGTCAATGAATGACGTAATGGGGCTTCTGGAGCTGAGAGCTGCAGCTATACTGGTCAATGAATGACGCAGCTGGGCTTCTGGGGCTGAGAGCTGCAGATATACTGGTCAAAGAATGACACAGCGGGGCACCTGGAGCTGAGAGCTGCAGCTATACTGGTCATTGAATGACGCAGCGGGGTTTCTGGGGCTGAGAGCTGCAGCTACCCTGGTCAATGAATGACGCAGCAGGGATTCTGGGGCTGAGAGCTGCAGCTACCCTGGTCAATGAATGACGCAGCGGGGCTTCTGGGGCTGGGAGCTGCAGCTACCCTGGTCAATGAATGACGTGGCGGGTCTTCTGGGGCTGAGAGCTGTAGCTACCCTGGTCAATGAATGACGCAGTGGGGCTTCTGGGGCTGAGAGCTGCAGCTATCCTGGTCAATGAATGACGCAGTGGGGCTTCTGGGACTGAGAGCTGCAGCTATCCTGGTCAATGAATGACGCAGCGGGGCTTCTGGGGCTGAGAGCTGTAGCTACCCTGGTCAATGAATGCGTTGACTGGAGACGGGTTATTAAGAGTTTGTCGACATGACACATCATTAACAATTGTCCAATACTTTCTATGATCACCTGACACTTGTAGTTAAAAATAGTAGCTTATTTTATTACATGATGAAGCAATTTACGAAATTCGACAAATCTGCGAGCTTCGAGTTTGAATGGCTGATTATACAAATTATTACTAATTTTATCTTGGAAACTTTCTAAGTCTAAGTGGAATCCATGTTTAAAATTTGGTATTTTGTGCACTTATGCTAATATTTCGCGTCTTAGATGTTGTATCAAAATATTACTGAAATTAATAGTATGAACAATACTAGTGTTCCGATCTAAGAGAAAATATAATAGAATTCCAAAAGTATTTTTTAATCAATCCAAACTTATAACGTAGTGGTCTACTAATAAGCAAGTAGAATAACAATTATGAACACTTCTAGAGTACAGAAGTCAGCACCCATCTGACGACTCCAGGAAATAGTTTATAACTTTCCAGGAAATAATGATATCAATGCTGGGCATGGTCATAACATTGCAATAAATTCAACATGGATATGCTCTTAAATTAATGTGTTTTCTTTGTCAATCCACTTGTGTGATATTGTTGAAGTAGTTTACAGAATTAAAATATTTCCCCAAAATAATAAATCTGTATTTTCTGTACCAATACAATATCATTATTATTTCAGTTAAACTTGTTTTATGTAACATTTGACTTTTTTGTAATCATTAATAACCGACACCAAGAAGTCATAAACATGTTTATAGTCATAAAGATTGACATGTTTTTAGTCATAAACATGTCAAGCATAAGTAAAAACATGACTATAAGTACAAGGGTTAACACTTACAAACTTAACGTCAACCCTCCTTGAGTAACGTAATAAACGCTGCATTACTTTGTGAAATAACTTTAAAATGGGTTCTATTCTATAATTCAAATATAAATTTCTTACTATATCTTTTAGAGAGTCATTAGTTAAAACTGACATGGCCATAAAGCTTATTCTGGCTGAATTATCTGGAAACATAGAAATAACTAGTTCAAAGTGATAAGAGATCAAATTATCGAAATATCTAGGCAGATAAGAAAAACATGCTTTTCGGATTTTTGGGTGTTTGAGATTTTTAGTTCTTTCCATGTTCCACTGTCATGAAAGTATTAACCGTGTTACTTGTGAAATACATGGAATATAAGACATTGAGGGCTGATGCGCATAAATTATAAAGACGAAGTGTTTTGTTTTAGTTGTGTCTTATAACATGTAATAATTAATTATCATATACTAAAACTATTGAGGTAAAAAGATAGGTATTAGCTCCTTATTGCAGTAAAATGGTTTCTTTAATCGGAATGTATTCAAATGTTACATTGGTTTACATTGTATTGACAAGGGCCAAACCAACTAACTGCCTTTACTTTTAATTTTAAATATTTCTTAGTAACATTTCATACTTGTTAGTTGAACTAATTTTTATTTTGAAATAACATGTTCATGTTACTATACTGAACATTGAGGTTTTTTGTCACCAATAAATTCTACAATGCTTTCCAAAATTGAAATAAGTAATGTCCTCACTTATTTATTGTATTTGGCTGACCTTGAAATATTACCAACCTCTTCAAATTGTAATGCATGCATAAAACCTTGAATGTTAATTTAACACGATATAAATTCTTTATAATGGTAATATCTACATTCTATAAGTATCACTGAATGCTTCAGGCCATTTAATGAAAAAAAATGTCAGGTCTGTATTCTTCAACACTCATTATTGCTTTGCCTGACGTTTATTAGAATTATAAAATATTAATCACTGAACCACGTTTTACTGTTCAAAAGACAATGAAAACGTTGCAAGAGAGAACAAATCACCAACAGCTATTTGAAAATGTTGCATGAGAGAACAAATCACCAACTGCTATTTGAAAATGTTGCAAGAGAGAACAAATCACCAACAGCTATTTGAAAACCTTGCAAGAGGGAACAAATCAACAGCTATTTGTAAACCTTGCAAGAGAGAACAAATCAACAGCTATTTGAAAACCTTGCAATAGAGAACAAAACCAACAGCTATTTGAAAACCTTGCAAGAGAGAACAAATCAACAGCTATTTGAAAACCTTGCAAGAGAGAACAAATCAACAGCTATTTGAAAACCTTGCAAGAGAGAACAAATCAACAGCTATTTGAAAACCTTGCAAGAGAGAACAAATCAACAGCTATTTGAAAACCTTGCAAGAGAGAACAAATCAACAGCT